>JAHZNC010002390.1:0-14540 GCA_027744095.1 Zhuqinia jingwanae | reverse complement strand
AAGGTAATCGTGCATGTCATTTTGTCATTCGCGTAGATATTCCGTTAAGCCCTTTTCTACTGTCGCTTCTTGTGACACCATCATCATCCTACTTTCTATTTGCATAAAACACATTTTTATTTATTTTTATTCAATAATTCAGTTATATTTTATACACATAAAACATACTATCACATATTCCTAGCATTGAAACTACATACGTTTACGTTACATACTTGATTTTGTACTTTGCACTTTCAAATTTCTTGGCCACGTATTTTTTTCCCGTTTGGTATTCTGTTTAATCAAGTAGAAAGTAGGGTGCAATGAAACCGTCATTTACAGCCTGTGCTCTGTTGTATTGCCTTATTATTCCCTTCACATTGTATTAAATGGCTATGACACACAATAGTAATATGTTATTTGGGCAGAGCACAGGAGTCAAGTTGAAGCTATAATGGCAGCTCATCGCAAAATTATTACAGTCAAGTCACACAAACGAACTATTCTGAACTGAAATTGATATAGGAAATACATACATTAACCGATTGCAATAGTGCACAGACATTTTATTGAAGATTGTCAAAGCTACTCCAAGCCTCACAGAAAATCAACTAAAACTTATTACAGTGCGTCATATTGATTTATTTTGCCAAAAGTTTTACGTAGTGATCATCACAATGTAATCCTTGTGCCAAATGGAACTTGGATATCATCTTGGTACATAAGTGTAGTCCAATATATAATAGATATTAACAAGTTTTTTTTTTTCAATTTGAAACAAGCAATTTTTGGTAGAACGGAAGGGAGTGATTGCAGATGAGATGAGAATGATGATGATCATGTGCATATGGCATCACAAATTTATTAGTACACACAGTTTTTCATTTACAATGCCCTTCTGTTTAACTTCCAAAACAAGTTTTATTGTAACATCGTATAATAGTTAAATGAAACATATGAATTGGTACACATGAAAAAAAATCTAATACTTATAATTAATAATAATAATTAATAATACGGAAAATATTACATTTTATTTACTTTTGTGAGCATCAACATTGTGTGTGCTTGATCCTAGCTGGAGTGACAAAAATGGTTCATTCTGAATGGAAATTAGTACCGTTTTTACTTTTGCACGAAATGGCTTGTTGTCCTGAATGTCTTGTCTTTTCCCAAAGGATAAAATTTTAATACTATTTTAATTCTTCCAAATGTGTGCAATTTATCACATGTCATAGTCATAGTATCTTCCGCGAACGAATGTCACATTTTTTTTGGCTATTTCTGTTTCTATCTTCAACGAAATCTGAACGTTTCTATTCTTGGCATATTCACCGATGATGATAATAAAAGGTGTCCTGTCCCAAGTACAAATAAGAACAAATGACAAAAATGCCCCTTTATATAGTAAGTTTTTTACAACAGGATCAAATTATTTAGAAGCGGAACAAATTTGTAGAAAGTTGAGCACCAACAAAATGCTTGAAAAATAGTTCTGTATGAAAGTTACATCCTTATTATTACATAGGTGTATAAATTCGAGAGAGAAAAATCAAATAATAGAACCTAGTCCAGTATCAAGTGTGTGTGTGTGTAGTAAGGTAGGTATTCGGACTCGGGTCCAGCGGGGTACAAATGTTCAGTTACTCAAGTATTCTTTGTTCGTTTCAATGTGTGTGTGTGTGTGTGTGTGGATACGTAGGTACATATGTATGTGTTTTGTGTGCAATATGAGCAATGTGTGTGTGTGAAGCACAATGCGTGGAATATTTTATTTGATGTGATCTGAACTGAAGCATCTCATGGAACACCATATAGGTATATAGAACACCACTAACTAGCTACCATCATGATGGCCCAAGTTAAAGTTAAAGGCTTTTCCTCCTCCTCCCTCGCTGTCTACTTGACGTGGCATCATGAATACTTGTCTTGAAGTTGAGTGAGAGCTTGGAGACTTTGGACCCTTTTTATATATAATATGTTGACTCTCACGTTTTAAATGACAGTAGTAGTGGTGGCAGTGTAGGAGGAGAAGATGCGAAAGGAATAGAACACAAGGCTGTAGCAACATTTTTTATATTACATTTTGCTTTGAGTTGCTATTAAGTATGGTTGGCAGAAAAGACAAGAAGGATAGTTAAAATTCCGTCGCACTATCTTTTTTTCTTCCCTTCTGTCGAGAAAAGAGGAAAATGATAAAAATGAAACTCAACTCATGTTACTATTCCTGAATGATATTAAAGTTTTTTCTAGGAAAAAAGAAAAGAAAAAAGTGTGACATCTTCTCGTTTTCTTTTACTTTAGTCAAAGAAAGTGAAAGAAAAGCTGGAAATCAATTTCTCCAGAGTAATCATTTGGTCCTTCCTTTTTTGTAAAAGAAAAATGGTATTTTGTATTGTTCATTTTTTTGCTTTCCTAATACCATCCACGATATAGATATTGCACAAGCACCCACATAGACACAACTGGAAAAAATGCTGAAGTGAGATCAGATCAGTATACAAAAAAGGTCAAATCACGAAATACAGTCGAGGAAGCTTAAGTCAAAGTAATTTTCTTTTTTTTGCCCTAAAGGCTATCAAAATACAATACAGAAAAAAGTGCCGACGAAATTCTTTACAGCATTATATATATTGTATAGCTTGTAGCTTTAATATTACAACAGCTTTGGTAGTGGTGGTGGACAGATGGAGGATGGAGGGGGATAGGATGGGAAACTGTGTAGACGCGTAATTAAATTTTGTGGTAAAGCGATAGAATCCACACTCCACACATACACTATCGTCATGATTCACTTTGCCGCGCTTACATACCCTCTCTCTCTCTCTCTGATCAGATCTCTTTTCCCGTTATTTTCAGACTGTTAGAAGGTTCATAAAACTGTGACTGCTTTCTACGGTGTACGACGTACGTACCAGGCTTCAAATTACCCTGGAATCATTATACAACATAGGAAAAGAAAGAAAGTGTTTTAATTTAGGTTTTCTCTTCAACCATCCAACCAAATGATAAACGAAAGATAATAATTGTGTAATGGGGCGCCATATTTTTCCCAATTCACCATTGACTCTCTCTATAGCTCCTCCGGAATTTGGGCACAATGAGATAGAATCAGATTATCATTTTTGGTTTCGGTATATATACATATGGTATTACATATGATTACGGAGAAAGTGGCAGCAATTCGATATATTGAACGACTTTCCTAAAAAAAAGGTATATAATAAGAGGGCGACATTACTACACACATTGGGTTAAGAAGATCTTCTGTGATGGTGTTGCCAAAAATCTAATAACTTGGCCCTTTGTTGTTGAAAGGATATTAAATAGCGGATTAAATTACATGTTCACAAGGCAAAGCCTCATCCCTCTTTTTGTGTAAAGAAAATGCCTGGAATTTCGGATTTTATATTAGGACGTACCTATTTACAACATAGGTGCTCACACCAATAGGCTGAGCTCTCTGCTCCGAATTTTCTATGTGAGCTGCCTTATTGAATGCGTTTTGTCGATGCAGCGTTTTTATGCTACACTTTAATAGCACTGTATTTGAAAATATGACGATATGCATTAAATTTTAGTCGTGTCTTGGGTTTTCAAATGCTGTAAAGTTGTCATTTTGTTTTAGTTAAGCAACAGCTGTAAAAGTGTAAAAGTGATAATTTTACTTTAAATAAAGTGTACTTTTTTTCAGAGCAACCCGAATTTGCCATTCACAACTTTGCATCGCAATGTTGAATGTGAGGGAGGATCCAGAAAATAAGAAAAGGAGTTTCGTTTTATTTTGGCGTCATTATTCATTCACGATTTATCGTATGAACGAGGTATATAAAGCTTAAATCAAATCAGTTTAAATTTGAAATTTGCCGCGTGTGTGCTTCACTTGGTAAAAAAAAGATGAAGTTCGCTAGTACGAACGTTGAGCACACTTTGGTTTCCATTTCACCGGAAAGATTCATCTACAGAAGTTTTACAACCGCAGACCGCTTGTTGTAAGTTTAGTAGCCCCTTAAAAAAGTGAACTTCATCTCATTTCTCGTTCTCGTCGTCTGCCTGCTACCTTGCCCCTTTTTTTGAACCAAACCAAACCACTTGAATTAAAACTTACAGAGAAGATCATGGCTCCTCGCTTGCCATCTCATCAAATCTGTTGAACCTTTTGCAACTTGTAACATTATTTTCTTTTCCTGACTTACATTAAACCACTTTTTCTCCAAATCGGACAAAATAAACTTTTTAATTCTCTTTCTTAAGTTGAGTGAGTAACTTGTTATTTCAACTTTTATTCTTTTTACCCCTTGTCGTCTTGTCTGTTTGGGTTTGTCGTGTAGGAATATAAATTCCTTTCCCCAAAACACAAATGTTGTTTTAGCTACATATATAGTTTTTTCCTACTTTTTAGCCTGTCCGTGTGTTACTGCTGTTGTTGTTATTGTGTGTGCAGTGAAAGTATACCTAAAATTAGAAAAAAATAAAACTTTTGTCGGTGGTGGTGGCGATGGAATTAGAAAACGCTTCTGTGCTATACTTTCTTTGACTGTAGTGCGTAAATATATTATTTCCCGGTCCACTTTTACTCTCTTTTTTCCAGTTCTCCGCTTATTTTCTGCTCAACACTTTTTAAAAAGTCGTATTAAAACTTTTTTTTGCTGGTAACTGGTAACCTCCATGTAATTTTCTCCGTTGTGGTCGCAGTTCGCATCGCAATTTACAAAAAACTCGGAAGTTCATAAGTGGTGTGTAGTAGAGAGAAAGAGGCAACAACCCAAAAGCAGTTTGATGAACATAAAGAGAGAATGTGTTTGATTGCTTAATCTTTTTTCTCTCTCTTTCTGTCTAAGGAAAAGAGAGAGAGAGAATGAGAAAACGAAAAAGAATAGACACACCAACACCACCATAGCGAGAAGTAGAAAAAAATCCATGTAACTCTTCATACTTCATAGCAAGCTGTTAGTGATGATAATGCTTTCTCCACTTTTCTGAATTTATTTTTTTTCTCGTGAAAAAAAGAAAGATAATAATATGAAGTCATTCTTATCTTCTGCATTTTGCCCAGGAGCAGCAATTTTCTGGGATGTCCCTTCATGACAAAAGTTTTTTTCATGACAATTTTTCCTTTTCAAAATAATTTTAGTAAAGCTGCTGGTACATTTTTTCAGATTTTTTCATGAAGGAAAAATAAAAGTAGAAAATGATTGTGATTGTACCTTACAACACCACTCATCTTGAAGAAGGAAGAAATTCATAAGATTCTCATTTTCAACAATGAAAACATCTTATTCTTCACGTATAACATAAAATGTCTTCATTCACACACTCACTACTCTCAACAAGGGAAACTAAATTTCCTTCCACCTGAAATCACTTACAACAGCAGTTTTATACTTTTGTTCGTGCCAAGAAAAGGAGTGGGATACCAAACTCCTTAATTTTTCCCTTTTTACGATAACCCGTTTCTTTTTGCGTGCATTTCCACTACTATCCTCTCGGATCCTTTTATTGAAGTATTTTTCTCCTGTCCTTTTATTTCTCCAATCAGAAATAAAGATGGTACGTGAATATCCTTTTCTTGACACTTTTTGTTGTCATCAAACGTATCAAAAGTTTATTTACAGGACGATTACTAAAGGAATGCTCCATGCTGAACGTAAAAATTGTGAAAGTAATTGTCATAAAAAAATTCAAAAGACATTGCTTTATTTTTGTTGAAAAATGTGCGAGCATTTTATAGAGATCACCCTGTATATATCCGTTTGCTATATATTGTAGAATACCTACTACAAGTCTTATTGCAATAGCAAAAAGTTTCACAACTATTGCAATGGTGCATTGTATTTTGTATTTATTACGTATGTGACGACGAGGACGAAATTGAACTCACCTTTTTTGAAAGCTTCATATCTTCTTTTATCACAAGGAAAAAAAAGAAGGAAACGTACGGAATTTTTCTTTGTAAGTTTTATATGTTGAGTAAGGGAGAGGAAGGTTGTCGTCATCGTCTTTGGATTGAATGAGCTAAACCGAAAAAATGCCATTCTTTTATGTATACATTGCATGATGATGGTACGTAGGATGATGATGATGATGATGATGGACCTTTCCAATCCACCTGGCTTGGCTATCAAACCTTTCATACCTCATTTCCCACGTTCCAAATGTCATTCCCTCCCGTCAGAATATTGATATCTTGGGAAAAGAAGAAAAAAACGTATTATATAAAAAAAACCTATCCTACAGTGGAAGTGGAAATTGTATATATTCGTCTTATCGTTGGACTTTCCTCGTAAACTAAAGAGGTTTTTTTCTCGAGGATTTCAGGAAGCAAAATAGTTTCTTTTCTTTTCTCGAAACCGTTTATTCTTTCCTAAGGTTTTTTGGTCTGGTGGGTCATGTACCTGTTTCTGAAGTATGGAATAGGTTTGGATACAGAGTTCTTTTTTTAGGTTGTCAAAGTCAGTAAGCCAATGCTTGATAAGCATTCGGTTAACTTGTTTCAATGTTGTCGCATTCCAGGAAAAATAACATGGAGAGGCTGCCTTGGACGGGACTGGACTTGTCGTCATCATCCCCAATAACATATGGCTATGTGAATATGATAAAATACTTACTCTAAAAACTTACGTCTTATGATTTGTCTCGGAAAAATACCAGAATCACACGTAATAATCGTTTCTGTCACGTTCTCCTACTCGTGGAATAGTCTGAATTGTTTTGTTATTCGTTATTTTCTAGTTTGCTCTTCATTTGTAGGTCAATCCTTTTTTAAGGTTTATTGGGGTTGCGGTTGTAAAATATTTTGACTTATGATAACTGCTAAAATGGATAAGTTGACAAGAAAAAGGAAACTTGATGATGATCCGCATGATCCCATTTCATTCCTTTTTTTGCGACATTAAATATGTCATAAAAATTTTATTTTTGAAGGGATGAAAAATGAAAATGGAAAAGGTTCTCATCCATTTTGCTATCTTGATGTTTGATATACCTTTATAGGTAGAAATATTTTTGCCTACCTACCTGATGTGTAGCAAAGAAGAACACAAGTTACGGCAATGCGTAATATTATGTGAATGATTATAGTAAACATGGCAGAAAATTTCTGAGAAAGCACTACCGGCCAATGTAAAGGTATATGGGGGAGAAATAGAAGCAGTGGGTAAAAGTAAAGTACATTATTTGATAATGTCCAAGTCAAGTCAGCACTTTGCTCCAATCTGGCATTTTTAGTATTCCACCTTGTGTATGTGTAACATTATGCAGTTTTTCATCAACTACATGCTACTACATTATGTGTAAGAAGGAGAAGTGATAGAAGTCAAGTCAACTTGTGAAAATGTGTGATATTTCAATTTCCGGTGTGGGGGCGCAAAACCGGAGGCGTTGCTGCAAAGATGGGAAGCAAGGGAATGATAAAAAGATGGTGCTTGGGGGAAAATAACGTTACATAAAAGTACAGGGGTACAAAAGTAACCGTCTACATTACATATTGTGTGTGTATGCGACGCATACTATGCGTTGTGATGAAAAAATATAAACGATAAAAAAATGACATTTTAAGGTTGTAGGGAACTGGCGCCGTTATATACTGACTTTTTACTTGTTTGGACTACTTTGTATGCTGGTCTAGTGAGAGAATAGGGGATACCGTCTTAATTTTAATATGATAGTAATTAGTTCCATGACAAGCAACTGATGAAGAATTAATAAATAGACACTAGTATGTAGAACAACCTTACACCGTCATATTGTTGTTTAAAGGCCATCAATATTTCTCCTTGATTAAGAGTAAGCTGTAGTTTCACAGGTTATCCTTTTGTACGTAACTTTCATTCTTCCCAGTACTTCTATCCTATTCAATATGAATTGTAGTAGACATTTGGTTACAAAATCGATTGAAGCGTTTTGTTTGGAAAGGACGCACACTGTACTGGGAACGAAATCTTATATTTATAAAGCACTATCTTGTTTCAACGATACTTGTTTCCAAAAAAAATAGAGCAGTAAGTAGACACACGTTTAAGTCAGTGATGATAACGAAACATGTTTTGTCTATTAAATTCTAGAAATTGCAATGAACACACACTTACACACATACATACAAGTCCTTTGCCCGACTAAAGGCATATTTCTTCAAATTTTTTGGAAGCAAATGTACTATTATCGAAAAGACACAGAGAAACAGTGTAAACCATTTACCCAATAACATATATGAAGATCATACCATATCGACACCACACACTCAGACACACGCAGTCATTTTCATTGGTACGTGAACCTGCATCATTTACTTGTACAAAAAGTAGTTTGGTGCAAATTGAACTGATGTTACGCTACTACAAAGTTACAGTAATAATAACGATGCGTTTTATTGCTTTCCTGTCACCAACGAAGGGAAATAAAATTCCTTTCCCCTCTCTAGATGAAGTAGTAATGCAATGCATTATACGATATAAAGGTGTTGGGTTACAAATGTATATTCGTTGTATAAAGCTCTAAGTTGTATGTTTGGGTGCGATGTGATGGAGGGAGGGGGGGGGCAAATAAACCTTCGCAGCATTTCGCATCCTGTTCTGTACATTCAAAGTGTTTGAATGGAATGAAGTCAGAAAGTCTTTCATCGTAGTAGTATGCACTGTTTTTATATACCTATAAACAGTTATGGTCAATTTATATTGTACTGACTTCTGACTGGATTATTTACTTGACCAATGCGATTGATTGGCCATCGATTTTCCAATCGAGATTGCACATTATTCGTATCCCATATTAAGTTTGCTTCTGCTACTATTATTATATTATATCCATCCACATTCACGGGAAGAGGAACGGTGAAAGTTAAAAAGAGATGGAATGGCTGTCAAAAAGTCAAAAGCACAAAAAAAGTTAATATTTCAAGCAAACCTTACAAACTCATCCAACAAATCTTATCTAATTGTCGGAAACTTCCACTCTTCACATATTTTCTACTCCATAGCTCATAAGCAGAGCAGAGCACTTACTTTTATCCGCTACAATGAAACTGGAATGATCATTCAAATAAAAATGAGAACCCCGCTGCTGCTATTATTATGCTGTATATAAGAAAAGGCTACATTCAATTTTTTTTTAGCTTGGCTTGCGAATTGTGACTTGAGAGAGTTCATAAAAATATTATATAGCTATGAAATAAAAAAAATACTTGTGACTGAGCCGAGCCCCTGAAAAGAATTTATGGATCAAACGTATAATTTTTATAACTTTTTAAACGAACGGCAAGACAAGAAGGGGGTTAGGTTTCTAAATTTTTTATTATCATTATAATCTTAAACAGATATTTGTTGGACTTTTTAAAAATTGCCAGGCAAGATAATAGGATTTCATGATATTGCGGCATTAAATAAGGGTACACTTTTTATCCTTTCGCTCTGTAGTTAATGGCTGTACAGCAGCAGTCATCATTTTACCATTTTATTATGCCTCAGCCTCACAAAACCGTACTGCAAAATATGGCCACTTTTAAGATATTTCTATACATATCCCAAGAGGAAGCACTTTTCAAATTTGATGTACAAATCGTTTTTTTTAAGTAAAACGACTTGCTCCTTAAATCTAAACTGTAATGGGTTTTATTGCTACTTGAGAGTATTCAGTGTGTTTCGTTTAGTATTTTCAACGTATGGTCGTAAAATATCCAGAACAGATACAAGCATATGATATGATAATCTCAGATAGTATTTCCGTTCGTGGTGAAAAGATAAATGGAGAAAGTTGTTTCCGAAAAAAATATGTCTATGTCTAACTCACAACTTATGAAAGATTTAGTAATTTTTCTGGAATAGTTTCAAACACAATCATATCCCAATAAAATATAGTAATCCATCTAACCATGTATGCTCCTTTTGTATTTTTCTCAGGAAATTCGTTTTGACCACCTTCTGAGAGAGGATCAAGGCGCTATCGTGGACGCTACAGGAGAATACCGCATAGTTTTCGACGTGGCCGGCCCCCACATAACCGTCCCGTACGGTGGGGGCTCCCAGGTTCAACAACCTGCTGCTGGTCCAGCTGTGATAGACAAAGACGCAATAATCCCAGGGACTAATAACGCCCAAACTGATGACTTTTCAATAGACGACGAGAATTTTGACGGCTTAGCCCCACCCGTGGACGTGACTTTAGTAACATTTGGAACTCATCAAGATTCCATACAATCCCTGACTCCTCTGGTCTCACGATGGAACGGGCCCATGTCTGTGGCAATATTTTGCGGAAATGTGGTGGAAATGCAGCTGGTGTTGGAATTCATTTCCCAAGCGAGACTCTGCCATGGACCGACAAAACAGTATGTTTCATTTCACCTAGTGTTTCCGTTGGTTGAAACGCATTCGTCTCGAAGAACCAGTGGAAACGGAAATAACAACAGCAGTCGGTTTGAAAAATGGAGAAGTAAACAAGATGCAAATTTACAACAGCAGAAAAAAAGACTGAGCCACCACAACAGTAGTATTAACACAAATAGTATTAATAACAGTAAACTGCCAATAGATGTTCTGACTATTGGAAAGTCGTGCCAAGCTTTTAGAGATCAGATCAACAAGTATTATCAGAATCCTGCTGGTGGCGAAAATAAAAATAATAAAAAGCCGCACAGCCCAACAGTGAAAGGAGGAGTTCCTGTAAATCTATTAAGAAATGTTGCCAGAAGAAGAGTGCAAACAGAGTACTCTCTTGTGACAAATATGAATATGATTCCATCAAGGGATCTGCGAACAAGCTTCCAACAGTTTGCCAGGGATAGGATCGCTGCTGGTACGAGCGATGACAAGAAGACTGTGTTTGTGGTGCCTGCTTTTGAGATAAAAGCAGAAGAACAAATTCCTTTGGTTAAATCTCAACTCCTGAATCTGGTTGATACGCACAAGGCACGTCCCTTTGAGTTTGATTTGTGTTGGAAGTGTCAGGTAAAAGTCAGATAAACAATTTTATTACATTATGAAACGTTAGAATTTAGCAGTATATCCAGTATATGTGTAAGGCAAAGCATAGAGAAAGTCGCAGTGACCGGATAAAAATATCGTTGTATAAAGTTCGGATGATGTATTTCCACTATTGCATCGGTAAAGTTAACAGACGAGAACGCCCTATGAATCTACAAAAATGATTTTTTCCGTAAAAGTCTACCCATTTAACCCTTTAGAAACAGGAGAAAATTTGGCATAGTTCCAATAATATCTGGAAATATCACATAAAGTTTTTGAATTGAAGTGAGTGATCGTGATTTTGGCTATCATTCACTGATCTGAACAAGCTTTCCACTACAGAGCCTTTTAAAAGAATATTTGAACATGTTTTACCATCATGTTGACTTTCTCTTTACAGATGTACACAGACTACGAAACTTGGCAGAAGGATCTTACACCGGGGCTATGCCGTCAGAAATCAAGAGGAGAAGAGTCGAGATGTTGACACAAGTAGAGCTCATTTCCGTCAGTTTAAAATTGAACTCAAGGACAAATATCCACACTCTACACGACGATGTTACTAGAAATAAAGAAACAATTTATAGCAAGGGGCAAAGGACGAAGAGAAAATAAATAAAGTGCCAAAGTAAACTTGTTCAATATAAAAAATGAAAGCTTTATAGTTTCACTTTATAATACAAGTTTGTGTGTGACAATGACAATGAGACGAAAAAAATGGTAACTTTCCTCATGATTTATTGTATTCATTTTATTATACTAAATGGACACAACACTGCTGCATGGTATCCACTTTTTTCTTTCCGACAGGTGGGAAGACACCCTTTTCCGGTTCCTTTTCCATCTTCGCAACATTAACACTAAGATTCCCAGTGACAAAAGTATTTCTTATGTAGAGGCAGAACAAAAAAGTCCGGTCCGGTCCGGTCTGACGTGGTCGTGAAAGCCGTGATTGGTGCATTGAAATTTAGGTTGTTTTATATTTATATGCATAACAAATCTTATCAAAAGTTGAAACCTTTTTTTAGGTTCTACTTTTTTTTAAACTTACAGTTTCGTTCAAAATGCTTCAATCCAAACACGTCCTCAAATCAAATTCTTGGAGCAGACAATAATGGATTGCGCGTAGATGTAGTAGTGCATCAACCGTCATTAGTGGATCCCTGTTAATTTTTCCAGAAAAAATGGATATGATGTAGTCATTAATGAGAAATCCTCACCTTTTCGTAAACGTTATAATATCAAGAAATTGTGATAATTATGTATAAGATGCATAATTTATTAAATTGTGAATAATACGAATTCCAAAAATATCATTATGATTATATAATAAAGCAATTGATGAGCAATAAAATCATAATTAAATACATTTAACTAAAATTACACCTGATGAAATAATTGGATGTTTCCCATTAGAATTAGAATTATTAGAATAGTAAAGCCGAATTGGAAGATGTAACGAAAAAACAAAGCAATGCGTGCGACTCAAACTACTCGATTTACTCGAATACGATGATGATGTTGAGTTGACTTGACTTGAGTCTCTAGTTAGTATGTATTTTTGCACGGCTTTGTTGTGCTTAGTGTTGTTGGTTGAATAAGAGAGAAAAAAGTCATCGAGTGAAAGCATACTTTGTTGCCGAAACGGTGCATCAGCGTGGGAAAAAGCGTGGGTTTGAAAAGACTTGTTTTTCTGCACTTCTCTCTGCCTTGTATGCATTATTGCTGACTCATAAAAATATTTTGTGCATATTATGCAAAAACCCACCACTTGCATACCAATGTTGATTGGGTAGCGTCGCGTCGTGATTTGTTGAAAAATGTACATAATGCATTTTGGTTTTTTTGAGCGCCACACGTGTAAGTAATCTATTAGTTTAAGTCTGTTCAACAGATTTGTTTGTTTACATTTTACTTTTTTTCACCAGCAATATTTTGTATCTCCGATAATCAGTATATGAGCTTTTTTTGCGATAAAAGCAAGAACCCGTAGAAAATCTGGGAAATAAATGATTGTTATCATTTTGTAGAGATTTCTTAATTTGTTTATGTACCAGAGAAATTTAAATGAAGAGTCCTTTAGTCCCCATTCTTTAGTTCAAACTTCTTTTCTTTTTTTTTGAAGAAAAACGTCGTTATAAACTATCGACAGATTTTAAAGATTAATTGCCCGTTTTGCTCCGTTGTTGGCTTCACCGTTCACTCCCAACCTTTTGGAAAGGCAGGCAGTCGACGCCACTGTTGGCAGTACTATAACAAGTGTACACTGGTAAGATAACTGGTGGTAGTATGTTGTATGTGTAGTGATGTTGTAACTTGCAAGTAGTTATTTTCATGTTCGCATATAGCATGTAATATATGTGAAAAAAACATTAAGTTGTGGTTGAATATTACAGAACTTTACTGGCTAGTGGACGTTTTTGCGATGATCATCGAACATATTGAGCCATTTCAGGCTTGGCTTGCAATAATTTTGAAACCTCTGTAAGTACGGGTATTCAGTTATGTATTAAAATGTTTAATACATGATCACGTTTATTAAATTAATTTTTCTTTCATGTTTAAGTAGCTGTGATGCTGACCCTGGAGCACTTGCAAAATATGTTGTTGCTCTTATCAAGAAAGATTTACCAGAGAATGAACTACGTCAGAGTATGATAGACCAGCTGGATGTGTTCCTACAAAGTGGTAAGCATTTATTAATGTGAAATATGTAATATAATTATATATTGATGTGTGAATGTAATGTGCGGGTTTGAAGAATGTTGTTTTTATCTTTTTATGTTACAGAGACGAAACCATTTGTGGACAAAATGTTTGAAGCTTTAAACACAAATGAACATATGAATTGCGAATCCCTGTCCCCTTCGGAGGAGGCTGTTCTGTCGGCAAAGAGTGAATCGGGATGTAGTGACGGGAATGCCAGTGGGAACAAGTATTCTAAGGCTGATCAGTCTTCCCTCACATTATCCTTACTGTGGACTTCTGAATCTGATTTAATCTCATCAACATCTGGTCCAACTTCGTCCATGCTAAATCAAACACCAGTTACATCTTCATTAGCCACATCATCATTTTGTGGCGGTGGAGAAGAAAGTGACGTTCAAGGGACAGCCCCAACTTCATCTTTATCTTCCAAGAAAGGTTCAAATACACTCTCAGTCACCCCGTCAACATTACTGAATAAGGAAGCGATTGCAGGCGCCACCTCGTCAAGTCATGGGGATTCCGAAGAGGAAAATACCAGTTCTAAAACTTCATCCTCTTCGTCGTCGAGACAAACAAAACAGTCAGATAAGATCAGGCGAAAATGTTCAAGAACGGAAAGGGACCGGCGTGGCTCTCGAATGGACCGCGCTACATCCGCCTCAACACGATCTCGTAGTTCCAGACTGAATCCTAACCGTAATTGGGGTAGAGGACCCCTTCGTCGCAGGCTCGGTCGCACGCATCCTCCTCACATGAGGTATGATAGAGATGTTCGGAATAGGAGAAGGTCCAGATCCCCTCTCGGAAGCAGAAATCGCTCGTTCAGCCCTAAAAACAACAATAGAAGTCGTTCGCCACTTCCTCCAAGATACAGACGTGGATGTAATGCTA
>JAHZNC010002389.1:0-27187 GCA_027744095.1 Zhuqinia jingwanae | reverse complement strand
CACTGGAGTAACGACAAATATGTATCAACGCAATAGTAGTGAATATCTAGATTCATCCTAGTAAAAGATTTCATCATCACACAAGAGGACAAAGAAAAGGTCTTCAATAAACCTCAACGACAGCTTCCTTGGACATAGACAATTGTAAATCTGTTGTGATTCTGGCAAATGCAAACGTGTAGATTGGAACATTTAGTCAGGAAAAGAAGAAATCAACAGAGGGACCAAATATTATACCTAAATAGGTATTTTGTGTGTGTGCTGCAAACAAAATACACAGTTCAATTTTCTATACAACTATTATTTTCAATTTATTTTCTTAAAAGCTTAAATAGTTTAAGGTTCAAAACACCGCCCTCATCATCATCCCACCAAACGATGCAAAACATCCCTGTTAACTTTTCACCAAATAAGTTATGTGAAAAGGATCGTATGCTGCAGAGATAACAAACAATATAAATCTTTTGAAAAAAAATCTTTGCCAGATATTTTTATTTATTCAGTGTTAACAGAATCTCAACAGGAATACACACAAGTTGGCATGTTTTATGTAAACACAAGTGCAATAACTCACAATCAAAGAATTAGGGCAGGTCTATAATAGCGATGGTCTATCTATTTGACGGAGACGATGTGGGAGGGAGAGGGTGCTAGTAGTGCCAGTGCCATACTGTGTGTATCTCACTATATCACTCTCAAGACTTGTCATTTATTCCATTGCCATTACATCATATTATGTAATGCATTAGTTTATAGTGTAGTAAGTAACATATTATATATATGTTGTTCAGCCACAAAAACCATATGAAACTTTTTCTTTTCATTTTGCAAAATCAAAGTCAAGAGATTTTTTTAACATTCTCGCATTCAACCATTTCATCAATCTTCTTCTTGAGAAAAATGTGCTATGCAATAGTACGAAGCAATCTAAATAGTTTGTTTAGTTTTTTTGCTCTATAAAGTTTTATGGCTTTTCAATAAAATCGCTATACATACAACACATTTGGTGATTCGTCCTATTATTACATTGATTTCTTCTTTTTTCAACCCCATTCCATTCTGTCCTTTGAGAGTTGACCATTTCCTGTGTGTTGAAAAGCTCACGGTACAGAACAGCAGCAGCAGCAGAGCAAAGCCAACCTAAGCTATATGACCCAGTCCAGCCGATCACAAAAACATTATGTTATTTTCAGACAAATAAATTGTAACTTTTTAGAGTCTTTCATGCTTTATAACAAGTGCAGTGTATGGCTAATGGATTGGCTTGCTGTATATCATGTACTTTCTATCATAAACATACACACACATTTGCTAACACACATAAACATTCACGCAGAATTATCGATTTTTTTTTTCCTCCTCTTTCAGCGTTTCTTAATGTATTGTAATATTAGCACCCGTGCCGTGTTGTTGAGAAAATAAATTGGTAAAAAAGATAACAACAATGAACAAGAAGAGCAGCGAAAACGACGAATAATTGGCCCTATTCCCTTTTTATATTGCCTACCAAAACACTTACAACTTTTGTAAGTACTCAAACTAAAGTTTAAAAAAATGGTTTGCCTTTTTTGAGTCGGACAGAAAGTTTACGACAGTGCACTTTGGCATAATAAAAACGGGTAGGCAAAAAAGGTCTAGTCGATATTGTTATTACTATACATACATACATACATACTTCTTCACAAAAAGGATGATACATACTCTTTTTTTTCTTTATTCTATGTACCTCAGAAATACTACTACTCCCGGGACACAGTATTTTCTCTGCTTTGTTTTTTTTTTGTTTTTTACCCAGCCACCACCGTCATCGTCATCATGGCCATCAAAAATAACAACTTGACTATGAGATGATGTTGATGGTGATGCACGCTCAACATTCAAGCGGAACCGTACTTTTTAGGAACTTGGTTTTTATATCGATCGTAAAAAAGCACACTAGCTCTGGCTCGGTCGGTACACTGTACAGTACAGCTTTTTTTAGCAGTTATATTATTTCCTCAAGCAATATAATAATAGTAATAACACTATATATCCTTCACTGCTGAAAGTGTACCAGGATAATAACTAACATTGGCCAAGGCAAAAAAAAAATTCAAAAAGACGGCAAACAGTTTTGCCGTATATTTTTGTTGTTGACTTGTGTAGTAATAATACAGTGCCATGGTCATATTATCCACATCATCGTCATCATCATCGTGATCATAACAGTGAAAAGCACAAGGCAAGGCAAAATAGCTGACATTAAAATTTGGGACAATGAGAATGGAAAGGACACAGCGAGAAGAAGGGTAACAAACCCGACCAGCAAAACAATATAAACCGTTGTAACGCTGTACCAAAAGACTCTTGTATTATTGAAATAATAATTATTAAAATTTTATGTTAAAAGTTATTTGTCATATTTCTTGAAGAACTGGGTAAAATATTGATTCCACCAATGTTTTCTGCGCGAAATAGTAATTAAGCAGCCACTAACGTTTTCCTGGCCCTTAGTCCAGGTCGACTGATCCATGGCGTTTAAAATATTTTTCAACTTAGCGTTTGTGTTATTATGTTGTTGTATTTACGTATGTATGTACATATACCAAATGCTTGGTTAATACGGTAAGCCTGGCTAATTTTTACCTCCTGCCTGCACCCAATAATATGGAAGGACAGACAGGTGAAGTCCTCTGCAACCATAAAATTACTCGCCGTACAGCGGTCCTTAACCTAACTGAGCTTAAAACAAACCACAGTTTTGCTACTCTGCTTATATGAAACTGGAGAAGGAAGCAAGTTTTATACAAAACGCCATTTATTTCGATTCGCTTGAAAATACATAATAACACACATCACACACAGAAATATAAAACACGATTCCGCTTTTCTGTTTCCATTCAGCCTGTTCATTTAGAAATTCTCCAGCAATGGTAATGCCAGTGCCACTTACACAAACATCGCAATCGCACCACCATACCAACACCACCATCATCATCAACAACAACAGCCACCCCATTTTGTATGTATGCACATTGTGAGAGGAGTAAAAAAGCTGCTTCTACTGCTGGAGAGAGAGAGAGAAAATGGATCAATTCTCGGTTCAGCTATGCTCTGTACGTGTACTTTACACGACGACTTTGCTTGTGTGTGCGCAAATTCAAGTGGAAGGGCGAATAAAAAAACGGGGAGAGAAGTTAGTCTCACACCAACTTGCATGTATGCCACGTCAAAGCTCTTACATCATTTCACTTGCCTGCCTTTTTACATTATATTCTTCAGCAGCAGCAGCATAAGTAAAGCCAAAAACGACTTTGTGTACCAAAAAGTACATTACACGATGATGATGATGCGATAGACTTTTTTTGGTAATAATGTCGTTCTTCCAGTCGTTTTTAGTAAAGCAATATAAAACGTGAACCGTGAATACTTTAGTTCCAGCTATTATTCTTACAAGGAAGCTTATATAGCTTTTATACTTTTATTTTCTTTTGATATGATATTGCTTTGCGGGTACATAGAAGATTTACTGATACGTACACGTACGTGTGCAGAGAACATATATGAGAAAAGATGGATCGTGCTATTTGCTGCTGTGGCGGCGGTGGTAGAGTGGAATGGAATGGTCTAAAAAAAAGTGAAATGCAATGTGGCTGCTAAAAATATATCCATAATGTGGGACATGGTTTCTCTAAAAGTCGGAGTGAGAGAGAGAGGGAGAGAGACGGGAGACATTTAAAAAAAAAGTTGTAATAGTATGCATCTGGCTGCATTCACACTCACATAGTTATAGTCACAGAGACCAAACCAGGCAAGGATAAAGCTGTGTAGAGAGTAGTAGAAATGAGAATGACACATATGTGTGTATGTATGTATGCACACACGTTATTATTAGAAAAAGTACTGGTAATGGACATGGAGCTATTATATATCTTTTTTTATTTATATCATCCCACACACAAACGCACATTCACCAGTAGTAGTACATGTGTTTTACGTTACACGCAGCAGATGGTTGTAAAAAGAAATCT
The DNA here is from genome assembly GCA_027744095.1 of Zhuqinia jingwanae. Taxonomy (NCBI): domain Eukaryota; kingdom Metazoa; phylum Arthropoda; class Collembola; order Entomobryomorpha; family Paronellidae; genus Zhuqinia; species Zhuqinia jingwanae. The sequence goes on along the minus strand of JAHZNC010002389.1, from coordinate 23,177 downwards.
CCTTTGACTTTTTTATTTATGAGAACGAAATTGCAATTGGGATTGAAAGAGATTATGCGTGTGGAAAAGAAATAACATGAATTTTTCAGGCAAGGAGAACACGACTATATTTAGACTGGTATATATACATTCATATAATCTGCTGGTCTAGTTCTCCATAAAGTAATTTCAATGTACTTTTTTTTAAAAAGGGAACGATTATAATCGCATTTTCTCCAGAGTAATTTAGACAACGTTAGTATGACGCTAATGTAATAAATGTATATTGATATGTGTACAAAACGTGAAGGCCAAACAAGATCTTATTAATTATTAGCATATTATATCACCCAAGTTGGCAATTTAGCAAACGTTTTCAAAAAGTTTCTAATTAAATTTTTTTTCACATATTTAGTAGCTGGGCTAGGTTTGGCCAATTAGCTTCACATTAATTACTACATAAGCAGCTAAATTTATTACAAGAAATCGCTTGACACACATTTTTTTGGAAATAGTACAAGACAGCATTGAAAATATCCACGCCTAAAAAATTGGCAAATTACCATATAATATAATAAATAGTAATTAATTCATTCATTAAATTCTTGGTCATAATATGACTTTAACGTTTACTCCAGTTTCGTTTGTTTATATGCATGGAATAAGCACTAAAAAATCTATTTTTTACAACTCATTCATTTCATATCATATGAATAGGTATCTATCTACTTATGTATGTTACATGTCTGCCAGATAAGTTTAAAACTTTTATGCACAAGTAGCAAAATTATTATGCAAATTTAGTTTAAGAAATGTTAAAAGTAACAAGGTAAAAAATACCAAAAAAAAAGAAGAGTGATCTTTTTCTGCAAGTCAGCTCAATTTCAGGCAACCAATATCGTGCATATTTACGTTACGATAAAATCGCATCTTATCCCTAATATGAATTTTCTAATACTATTATATATTCATTGAAAATACAGAAACAGTTAAACCATATATGCCAAGTCAGGAAACTCTGCTTTTCTCCTGTGATCTTCTCCAGACTCCAAAACATCTCAGGTCAAATATTTACCCTTTTCCCCTCTGATTTCCATATCACATCAAATCATCCCAAAGACTACGCCATGCATGTCATCATCAAATCACCTTTGCCAGCAAAACAAAACTACGAAAAACAAAGTTTTCTTTGCTGACTGAGAGTTTTGTGACTTTTGTGATATAAACATCTACTTTCATTTTTTAACAGACTAACTTACTTTAGTACCCAGTGCTTTCAACTCAGCAGAATAGTATTATTGATTAGTTCTCAAAATGTTCCAGATATGCTCTGCTGATGGCCAAGTCAACAAGATTCAAGATACCTACATATTATGTGTATACATACATAGCTATCATGAAAAGACGGGTTTCTAGTCAAAACACCAGCAATGCAGTTTTCCTTATCAATAATAATAGGATAGATAAACCAAATATGTATTCTTTTCAAGAAAATTATGTCATTTTATCAACTATTCATTAAAATAAGGGAATAAAAACATTATATGGCATCAAAAGAGTCTGAACCAGTCAAGCAGACAATCAAATTATATAATCGTATCATCAAAGATATGAGCATTGACTATATCCCACACTAACAACATCAGCAGCAGTCAAGTAAATATATGTACATTTTATCAGAGTTTTGAGTTTTTTAAGGACTCAAGTAAAGAGAGAAAAAGTCGAGTGCTGGTTGATATGCATCTATTTGCTATTCGTCTGTAGTTGTTATTGTAATTTTTGTTTTTTTTGTTTGGGAACTTTTGAAAGAAATAAGTTATTTTCTGCTGAACTTTTGATATCATGGTTTTATTTCATCATGATTCTGCTAAAATGGAATCTTTTCATTCTCGTCAAAACTAATATTAATCCTTTTTATGGAATTTATGGGTCAGTGAAATGACAAGAAATTTTCCAGTGGAAAAGATACATCTTATTTGATTGAAGGATTTTATTGATATTGATACACCCCCACACACAGAGCGACAAACACATCAAGAGCCCCCCCCCTTTTGCTTCCCGAAACTGAATCTGACAATGACTGCTATTTACTGATTAGTAGATGAGTGGATAACGACAAAAATTGGGGTAAAGTTGATGCTGGAAGGCATGATACACTTTTTCATACATTTTGGTACACCCACTTAAATCTAGGATATGGGGTGGGTTTGTGTCTTTGTGTGGTTGTGGTTGAGCTTTTTCTGCTGACATGACATTGAGAGATTTTTGGTCATGTCAGTGTTTTCCTAAAAACATTTCCTTCTCAAAAGCCCTCGCCTTTCCAATTTACGCATCCACAATGGCATTAAATTCAGCAATGTCCTTATACCATACACCAGACCACCTCTCTCATGATGCCCTACTTTATTCAAAGCAAAAGCACTTCAAAATTTTCTGATGATGACGACTTTACACAATAAGTTGACAATGAACGTGTGTGTGTTATTGAATCAACGATAACGACCTTTTTACTATATTCCACTAAAGTCAAGAGGGTTATACAGGGGAAAATAATAAAAATTGGGAAATAATGGCAGCTTTTTGCTGTATACTTGGTGTGGTAAGGCCAGTGTCAAATTAATTCCGTAATTGATTACTCTTGCAAACAAATCAACTTTTTACGCACGTACGCATTCGCGTATTCCTGACACGTCCTCTCATATATTAAAGCTACATGCGCCAATTTTGGAATAGTATTTACCTACATGCTTCCAGTTTTTATTTATGTATCATAATGCCATTTGAATCCTACCTGATATTTTTCATCATCATTTCCATGAATCCAGTTATTTCGAAACCATTTGCCAATTACATTAACATTATTGAATACTTATATACTTATACATATATGTTACGGCTGGCTATGATAATTTATGTCTGTATAATGTGTCCAAAAATCGTCATCGCCAGATTGAACACATCCTTGACTATGTATACAACTTCCAAGGCCATATACGCAACAACATTTTAGTAAGTCGGTACTTCACACATCCTCAAGGCATGTAAGCTACATAGACAGATACCTATTCATATAGACTTTTTCCATAACTTAATATTTACATTTCTACGCATTTTATATTTTATATACGTACGTAACGTATTGTTGGTGGCGTAGCTGACTTTAATGTGATGATGATGGTTACGGTGAAGGTCTTTTTGGTGATGGGGCTCTCAGTTTATATTTCATGTTAAGTATATTAGTCATAATAATAATTCCATAAATTTATTTGGGATTTTTGTCTGCACGGTCTAGTTGCTTTACTTTCCACACACAGACACATTCATCATTGTTATATGTGTACCAACAGTAATAATAAATATACATATAGCAAGTTGAAATACCTTCGTTTGGTCTGGCTTGTTGAAGGTAACACGCTTAATATGATTATGTTATAGTACTACCGGTATAGCACAACAACAACATAATAATAATAATATAATAAGTATACATAGCGTGTTAAAATGTCTGCCGGTTTTGAAAGAGCAAACAAAATAAAATTCAAGGTCTCATTACCATAATGCCAAGACAAGCCAACAACATGAACATCATTATTATCCCTGGCCATTTCGTTGCAAAACCACTCACACAATCACAATCAGACATGCAGTCATAGTCTATTTTCTATGAACATAAAAGGAAGAAAATAATTTGTGATTGTGTGTGAGTCATGCCATTATAATGACAAAAATGGTTGAGAGAGTTGAGAGGGCCACACAACAAAGTAAACCAGAATATTATATTAATTTTTTAAGACATGTTACACGTTGCAATATGGAATTTGACAATGTTCTTTGATCACCATCAAAGTAATAATTCTTACTACACACAAAATTGTGAGCGCATCAAAATGCATTTATGGTAAAAGTAAAAATAGCAAATTCAATTTAGCATTATCTCTACTGAAAGGCATAAGGTACCATAAACTTATAGTCAGTCACCGGAGACAACTACAAAAACACTGCTACAAGTCATAATAACATAACCATATAGTTCTAGTCCAAAGTCATTGAATTACAAGAAAAGGAACCCTATGACTCTTGCTGTGGGTGTGTGACTTGACTTGTCACAGAATTACAAAGAATTCAATTATACGACAAATGACAAAGAAGCGCATCTTCCGACAAAAAAAAACTCCTCATCAGAGGAAAAGCTGCAGTACCTATTCAATCAAGAAAATTGCAACTTTTTATAGTACAGTACACCACCGGTAAAAAAATGAATCCTAATGAACCAGCATAGCCCATCATCAAAGCAAACGTCTCTATTCACTATAGTAGTCATCATCTCATCATTATTTCTAAACCAAACCAAAGGAGACTTTCTTGTATGTCATCCATGTATGTATATACATACGTTATGCCATTCTTTAATATCACTTTTTCCTCGCAATTAACAATAACAAAGTATATACACGATGTTACTTTACAAACGTAACTAGTTATTACCAACACCACAAAAACATTATTATCCAACTTATTTGAAATTATATGACGAATTCGCATATATACAAATCACGTAAATACAAATATGTACATATACTTATACAATAGTCATAAAAGATCAGAAAAAAAGTAGTTAAGTTCATATTCGCAGCGGAGTTTGACTTTTATATTCTTCTTACGTCTTAGCTACCTAATCTATTCATTCATAAATTGATGACATCATCTTCTCTCCCTATGACCAAGATATGCTATTCGCTAAAAGTTTTCTCACGTAAAAAAAAACTTTTTACTACTACTACTTGTACTACTACTATTGCTTTTTGCTACTGCTGCACACATACACAACTACGGAGAGACGAGAAACTACTTTATTACTACAAAAACTATTACACGACTTGTCTAACTTGTATGTTCTTTTTGGCTACTTGCCAAATCTCATAATTCAAATCACGTCAGCAGGACTTTTACCCGCTCCTCCACTAAAGAATACTACTAAAACTCCAATCAAAACTGAAGCGAAGGAAAAATACATTCTTAAGGAATTAATATCATATCTCGTAACTTTAGTCCATTTCTAGAATCTCATCATATCGTTTTCATTACAAACCCGAAATTTACTCCAATTCAAGTCTACAGAGGATGCAATCAACTTGAGACCAAGCATTGATTCTTTTTTTTAGCCGAGTCGCTATAAATTTAACGTTTGCTTTAATTGATTTTTTTTCTCTCAGTCACTCAACTGATTAAACCTAATTTGAAATGGAATGATATGGATCATTTTACTTTTGCTCCGTAGTTCNTCGCTATAAATTTAACGTTTGCTTTAATTGATTTTTTTTCTCTCAGTCACTCAACTGATTAAACCTAATTTGAAATGGAATGATATGGATCATTTTACTTTTGCTCCGTAGTTCCGGTGCAGACGGTAGCAGGGGAAATATCTAGTGGCTTAATTAATTTTTGGCAGCATTGGCGATGCCAAAGCTAAAATGAAATATCATATTCATTTCATAAATCTGCATTTTGTTCATTTAATCCATGCAGCTCACTACTTGTGGCACAAGGAACGCATACCAAATTGTTGTTTATCCAGACACTGTCGGTGTTGATGTCAATCCTGCAAAAGCTTCAAGGCAATTAACCTCGTTTTTTTATGCTGGAAAATATAAAATGTGAGATAATGCGCGATCCTGATAAATAAAACACTAAAAGCACACATCAGGAAACAAGGACATGATGGAAATATGGAACTTATCAGCTTTTTCCTTATCATATCAACATTGATTTATTCTGATGATGTTCACTTGTGCAAACAAATAAAATGTTTGCCTACCTTGCGAACACGATGTGATGAAGAAGATGTATGTAATTACACACTGGAAAACAATCAACCATATAATGTAACTTGCATTGCATTACCGATTGTAACAAAATAACATTCACGCTATATATCCTTGCAGTTGCAGATATACATAAATCATCAATATCCATTTTTATTCCAAAAGTGGAGCGAGCTTACTGCTGTATTTATGCAGTTTACCTTGGATTATAAATGGATTTTGCATTTACAAAAACTTTTTTTTTTGGATATTATGTATGTACCATGTACCTATACTGCGTGTACATTCATTTAGGTAATCAGTTAAATAAACTCGGATTTCATATTTTACCACAATCAACCCAAATCTATTGATGTGTTGACTTTGCGATACTACGTCTTGCAAATATTATTCATGTAGGCACATAACATAATAGTGTGAATAATTTTTTTTAAACTACTATACTGACTGGGGCTATATATTGTCCAGCAATTATTGCTACCTGAAACTTAAAATGAACTGGGAATGCATGTTATCAATTTGTCACACTGTTTACCTTGTTTTTTTTAAACAAAATAAATAGGTTTTAGAAAGCTCAAAGCAGAGCAAACTTTCCCACAGTTAGTTACTGATACTGCATCATGATACAAATACAAATTATTACAAATTCCAGATTAGGTAAGTCCAGGAGAAAAATACTCAAGGGTGTACACAGGGACATATACATGCATGTGTATAACCATATTTTATTCAAGGTGGTCACAGTGCCCACAATAAAATGCATGTATTATTTAAGGTGAGATTTATGACATGTTTATATTTTAATTAAATTTTTATGACATTATGGTGGCCATTGTAAATCCTTAACGGAAGGAAATAAACACGTTGTAAAATCCCATTTGAGAAACAAGCAGTTGTCCATCATACTTCAGTTCTTGGATTATACTACAACGAGTGCTTTTCGATTCTTGCAAGCCATTCCCCGCCTACACTTCCAAAAATGTAGTCATGTGTAGTAATAAAGTGTATTCAGTACAGTGCGTTAACATGCTACCTAATACTGCACCATAATCGTATACGCACGTTCTTGCGTTGTCGAATTCCCACTCCAATTATAGCCAGTCATTAAGGTAATCGACAGTGGATAAGAAATATAGTGCCATATAGTCCATACCATTTTAAGTACATCCTTTTAATGTCATGCAATCCATAATAATAAAATCCAGAAAAAAAACACTCAAAAGGCAAATACAGGTATTTACAAAACACAAATGTAGGTATTGTTGTAGTGCTGGCAGGTATTGTCAATAACACAAAAGAAGGACATGGCAGGTATAAAAGTAAGCTGTGTTGTGTTGTCGTTGTGTAAGTACTAAAATGTATGAAATATATATGTAAGGGTCAATATCCCCATTATATTATTCTTTTAACTCACTGATGTCGTTGTCGAGTCGATCGCGCGTATTGATATATGGCATGCAATTTACCATTCACCTTCCATCGACCGACTGAGTCTCGATCTACTCGACTCCTACAATACAAGCCCCAAAATACCTGCTTCTCATTTTACTTGACTTGGCTTTGGATCGATCGATATCATCATTATCATCATCATCAACCAATAGCGCACCCGATCACAAACCCCAGCCATAATCACACCCCACAAACAAAAAACATTCAGTTTTCAAGAGTTTCTCTATACTTGACTAATACCAATAATCATATTTCAGCCGTGTCAGTAGAGTTTTCACAATAGCACCCAGAAACATTCCTTTTCAGCTCCATCAGTCAATATTATCATCGTCATCATCACGGCTAAAACCAAGAACCAACTAAAGCCAATATCTTATTATAAATACGTACCCAACCCAAATCAATTTCTTGGAAAAAAGTAATGTTACATGCCTATATCAACTTTTGTAGTTTGACCAAACTCAGTCAGTCGTAAAAGCTGTCAAATCTTGATTGAATAATAATAATAATAATAATAAAAGATGTACAGCACATATGGTTTGGTTGGGACGTATCATTTCCTTGACAGAAGTAGGCGCTTTTCTTTAAAAAGTTTCGTTAAGTTACAAAGTACAATGCATTTCCACGATTTTTATCAAGTTACACAATAGTCTTATTTTACCCATCATCACGTAAAACACTGACAAGAGAATTATTTTTAAACGACAAGGAAATAAATTATCTTTCTTGTTCGCCTAAAATTAAAAACATAAAAATACCGTTCTACGCACAATCCCCATTTTCTCTTGTATACAAACCTATACCAATATAGCAATGCAATATGCTCATCTATAATTCCATCGTTTTGTTGTTTGGTTTGCGTATTTAGAAAGTGTGAGTCGAGTCGCGGAGCGATCATTATCATCATCATCATCACTATCCCAGCATACATACTTCATACATAATTCAATGCCGTTCCATCACGCAAACTTTTGCATTTGCCAGCACCAAACCTCTCAAAAAATAAACGCTGCTTACTATGAACATATTTTGGACTAGTTACTACACTTATATTCTAAAACATATATACCTATGTATACATGTATCTATAGATTTTAACTGGTTTTACGTTTACACTTTCCATCACCAAAACATCGTGCCACCTACAACCAACCAATCCATTTTTTTCTCCAGGGAGCTGAGCAGAAGGATACGGACAGTTTATTAATGTAAAAAGGGAGGGCAACAGCAAGGTGCACACTAAGTAGTCTAGCAATTTTCATCAACCCTTGACTAAGAAATAGAAATAATAAGAAAGGTAAGAAATACAAACACATAAAGTAGGTACATACATATATTTCCATTCCAGATATACTGAACTGTGTGTAAAACTGAACCTGTATATTCAGCAAAAAAAAAACCTTAGATTCGGTCTCCTTCACTCTTCATACTCAGCTGCATTTTGTATTTGGACACATTCATGCATGCATTATAATTTACGGTTAAAGTAACATATATTTGAAAAGGATAATCCCTTGTCAGAGAGGTGGATGGATGTAGGTAGGTATATTATACATTATTATACCTGTGCCGTTGTACTTCACTTCACATTCACATGACATTCTCACGTATATATGCAGAATATATATGTAGTGCACACACAAACACACCTGCTCTCTCTCTCTCTCTAGCATCCTCCTACACTCGTCTTCAAACTACTATAATAATAATATACAGACAAGCAAACACACGACAACAAAAGAGTTCTTCTTCGCAGCCAACATCACGCACATTAATCCGACAACGCTCATATTTCATTTCTTTCAATAAGATTATGTACGCATGCAGTGGAATGGAAAATGAGACGAGCAAAATACGAAGAGAGAGGACCTGAACCTGTGCAATCATTTTTTATAACAGTACTCTGTAGCATGTAGGTATATTCTTCCTTTTCTCTGAATATTTTTTATAAATTGGTATGCATGTTCATGTAAACTATAAACTCATGGTATATCTGTAAACTACTAAACTATATACATTTTATAGTATAAAAAATGTAAGAGAAGCCTGTCATGTTCTGGTGTAATATCCATTCATTTCATAAAGTGTACAGAAATGCAGTATCATCGTCATCATCAACATTACAAAAAAAACATTGTATAAAAAATGTAAGAGAAGCCTGTCATGTTCTGGTGTAATATCCATTCATTTCATAAAGTGTACAGAAATGCAGTATCATCGTCATCATCAACATTACAAAAAAAAACATTTAGGTATATACCGTTTTATATTTTAGCGAAGGAGGTATCCGTATACGCAGCAGTAACAGCGAATATATCATTATCCATCGTCGTCGGCGGCTTAAATAAGTATAGTGCATTTATTATTGACAAGCATTTCGACAAAAACTCATCATGTCATGCATGCTTTAATATATATGCATACGATAACACGCCATGCTATAAAGTCCGTGAACCTGTCATTGCTGCGCTGGTACAATTATTGCAAAATGGAATAATGGACTAGTTTCCCAATGTTCGGTTCAATTATTCAAGGAAATTTTACCGAGACTTTGAGAAGGGGCCGGCCCACTTCTGTATGAATTTTTAATTTTGTAAGTTGGCGATACACTTTCTTCAAAATATCATCACATATATATTATATCACACAAAAGCACATAACATATAGGGTTCAATGATTTAAAAGGTTTTCATCGTAAAATACAAATGAAGTAAATCATATTTTAAAAATAATCAAAAGTATACAGCATTTCGTTTTAGCGTGCAGTATGGTTTTTGTTCAACCATGTTTAAATAGAATTTTGATTGTGTATTTTGAAAATTCAGACCAGGAAATTGGTTTTTGTTTGAAGATAAACATCTGCAAAAAAAATTGTATGCATGTGTCTGTGTGTGTGTATAAATGTGCAATATATATTTTGATGATTTACGGTTTGTTTATTTGGGTAATAAATAATAAACTTGAATATGCCTTTGAAACTGATTGTATCATGTCATCATTCTTCCATTGGATATCATGGCGCTGCGCTATATACAAGGAGTACATTTTTTAACTTTCTTTTTGACAAGTTTACAACCAACTCTTCAACTTTGTCCTTCGACCCGTCAAGTTTTTGACAGATCTCAAGGAGTACAATAAATTGTATGCCTTAAATATTTTTGCCCCAAATTTGAGATTCTACTTCCAAGAAAATGTGAATTTCATCATATCATCAACATAAGCATGCTCATCTTTTACACACATTGCTTTTCTTCTTTTTTTACCCTATTATGTAAATAAACAAGCATCATCGTCATCATCACAGTTTCATAACCTTACAAGCTCGCTCGTTTAGATGGAGAGTTGGTGGAAGAAAATCGATTTTTTTCTTCAAAGCTTGTTCGTATGCCATACCAAAAAGTTTCTCTCTCGCTTTCTATCAAACTTTTCAACGAAAATTCAATTTATCCACCACCAACCCAAAATAAAGTGTTTTCTTCCATTCCTGGGAAAAAAACTAACTTTTTCATTGACTTTTTTCTTACCGTAGAAGCAGCAAAAAAATTGTAGTACTTTCATTTTTATCCCATTTTCTTTCGCATTATACTTTGTTGACTTGTTTACCTTGTGTACCTTCATTCTATCTTGAAGTACATAGTACATGCATACATACCTACATATATGTAGCGCATTTTATATTTAATATAAAAGCAAAGAAAGCAAAAAATACCCGGGTGGCGGATTTAGAACTTCATTCATCCTCGGAGTTTTTACATGGAAAATCGAACAAGCCGGAGATTCTTGACTTGCCATCATCATCATCGACCTACACTAATGCCAAATACTATATACCAATCATATTGGAGTACTCCTTTCTCCCTAAAACACCTTTTCGTCAACCAGCCTCAACTTAACACAAACAAACTTCCAACTTTTTCTCCCAAGCCAACTTCTCCTACCAACAACATTATAGGTATATATAATTTTCTTCTTCCTCGGGAAACTTTACCCGTTGCAATGCAATTTTCCACCAGCTATTTTTCGCCTTAAGCTTCTTATGCATTTTAAAACATAATTACATACATGAAGACTATAGTTTTATATTATTCCAAATACATATATCCATAATAACAATGTGGATGAAATTTAACCCTTTGTGTATAACAAATAAATCTATAAAGTCGTAGATACATATGTCATATTCAAGCAGAAAAAGTGCTAAACCCCATGTTGCACACTTAAATGAGATGACATTTTTCAAGACAATAAAATAAAACTGTACATTGTCACATTGCTTGTATATTGCACGCTGCTGATTTTATCGTCACATCACATCTTTTGCCTGCGGCTCAAATCCTTCAACTTGACATGACAGGAATTTTAACTCTCTCTTCCATCATCTCTAATGCATCCATCACGTATTGTCACAAGAAGGACAAAAGGGATATTGCGTGTGCCTGAGAATTGCGTATTGTGCGTAAGTATAACTGATGTGTGCACTAAATGCATGTACAGTGTATTTTTTTGCTGATTCATCCCATCGTCAATCGTGGTTTTGTCGAAGGGGAAAAAGAGAATGGTCTCTCTAGAGCATACATAAAACAGTCACGTAACGTATTATTTTACTCAACAATATAAATCATAATTTTTTGCTGATACAACACAATTCAAACATAATATATGTACATATGAGGAGAAGAATACGCCATGGGAGAGAGAATATCAAGCCATATATTAAATGTTGTTATTATTATTACAAAACGAAAAGATGCAATTTCAGAAACACCGAGCTATTGGCAACATATCAAAGAAACGGCACTTTTATTAGAAAGACAAGCTTGATGAGGGAATTTTCAGCGAAATGCAACCAACCACTCAAATGAACCTATATACATTCATTCTAGGAAATCTTCACCCATGGAACCTACATACGTCAGAATCAGGCGAGAGAAAACTAGAAACAAGCTTGCATTTTTTCATTTACCCAAGAAAAAAAGTTATCACAAGCAACCAAATCTATAGTCTACATGCCATGCCATATGGAACACATACACTTTTACTTTCTCCAGGGGACTCAACAACAGCAGAATAATAATAACATTAATAATAATAGTACTGCTCATATTCTCAAAGGCTCTTTTCTCTTCTTATATTTCACTTCTCTTCTAGTTCTATGGGCAAATTGATCTTCTTTTGCTGCTGCTGCTGCTGCTTTGTGCGTTACATTTCATGCAGAAACTACAAAGAACTTTTGTAAAAACGAGGATTACAATTTCATCTTTTTGAGTGGTTCGTTTTTTCCTTTAGTAATTCTACAGCTGTATATAAAATGGTGCAATATTTCTGATTATTACGTTTTTATCTTGTGTGTAGGTAGACATGTAGGAAGGTGAAAGCTCTACAAAACTACACACAATATAAAGCACAAAATTAAGAACTGGAAAGGAATTGATGTAATAATAAAATAATACATATGTATTTGTATATAGAGCGGATTTACAATTTTACACTACTACATACATATGTAGCCAAAAAAATCCAAGTATATAATCCTTCATCTCCTTTTACAATACTTCTTTCAAAATAACATATTCCTCATACATTTTATACTTACCACCTATGCTTAATACATAAATATATCTCCGTACATACTAACAACTTTTGAATGTAAAATTTCAATCCGTGCTTATATAATCCGATTTTATTCTATTTCGTATGGCTAGTTCCTGTTTTTATTCATTTCCTTTCACTCATTCTACTTGCTAACTGTCGTTTGTACTTTTGTAAAAATCTTTATTAAAACATAATATTTTGTGACTAACCATCGCAGCTCAAATCAATGATGACGGCAGCAAGCTACATGTTGGAAGTTTGTAATGCACGTAAAAATCTATAACAGATATTCGACTTTCTACAACCAAGTTTTTACCGTGACACGGAAAGATGCACAAGTTTCATTCTTCCAATTTCAACAGACACAGACAGAGAGAGATACATAAATAATACTAGAAAGGAGAGACTGGCCTTCTCCAGTTGTTGTTAGAGAGAGAGAGAGAGAGAGAAAATAATGTAGAGCTTTTCTATAAGTTTGCTTCTACTTCCGCTCTTACAACACACAGCATTACATATCCAACATCACACACTTTCGTTACACAAGAGAGCTGCTGAGCCTGTCAGAGTCAGATGCAATACAAGTAGCAAGAAAAATGAAATGACTCGCTCTTCCTCAGAAAAAAAGGAAAACCACCATCACACCAGAACAGTGTAATGCATGCATATGAAGTTTTATGTTTGTCTATACGTATATATACCAATATATGCGTCCATAGAATAATGCAGGAATATATAGAACAGAACATCAAACAGAATATTATATACTGCTTTCCTGAGAGGAACTTGTATAACTCTCTTGCTCTCTCGGAACATTTTCTCTCTCTCACACATACACACACGGAGTGAGAAGGAAGCCAAGTTTGGAAGATCGATGAAACGCCACGTGCCGCCAAATTTCTCTTCCACCACCACCACCACCACTGTCCGTACTATAATATATCTACCACCAGTGCCAGTAGTGGGAGTATAACAAACTGTGTATGTGTATTCAACAACAGCAGAAAAAAGATAGAACATATATAAAACACAGCTTGTATGAATGAGGAAAAGCTGCCTTACAAAAAAATGGCTGTTGTTGCTTTTGAGAGAGAGAGAGAGCCGAAGGAGGAAATAGTTTGTGCTTCCTAATGTCCCATCTTCAAATCCTATTCGCTCACTTCTTGTGTGCTCTGTGTATAATGCTTGCACGAGAGAAGACGAAAAACGAAAACGAAGAAAACCCCATTTTCCTTTTCCATTCTCCTCTAAAAACGCTGATGGTGGTATACATTACATAAAAGTCCTAGACTAGGACTGCTCTTTGTGTACCATGGCTTTCTGTTAGTAACAATTTTTGCTATAAACTCAAACTCCACATCATCAACAACAGCAGCAAAGGGGAGAAAAATGTAAAGTAATTTGGTACAGAAATGGAGTTTGTGTACCTGACTTGAACGAATGGAGGTAAATGCCTTATTTGGTTGTATATATATGCTTGTACGCTATTATCAAATAGAAATATATGTACACATATACACTACATAATATAGAGTGTGATATATTGTGACTGCTGTAGGGATAGATGTAGGTAAGTGCAAAATAAGTTATATTNACGAAAAAGGAATCGCAGATCTTCCAAAACAATGGAGGATGCGTAGAAGATTCCAGGGCACATATGTGGAAAAGTAGAGGTCAATTGGTTCATCCGTTCAACAGATATGCAGATTTAAAGCCTTCCTAAAACACTTGGGACACCCTTCGTAAGTTATATTTTTTGAAGATGAAGCTGGTTGGTGCTATTTCTAACTTTTATACATAGTCACAGGAGGTTGCTGAGCTGAGATTGATCATGATGGTGATGATGAAGACGACGACCGTTTCGCTGCATGCACATTGCAATCAAAGAACACAACTTAGCAATCTACATAAAAAGTGTTCCTTAAATTCACAATCATCATTTCTCATCACAGCTTCTTCATCACTACACCACAATCATCATTCTTTTTCCCTCGATGAACGCATAGTCATAGTCACGTCATCATCATCATCATTGCTGTACATTTCGTGCTTCTGTGATTGTGAACCTTACAGGTATACCTACTTCCTTATACATGGCGTATTCACAATGATTATTACTACTACAAGACATGATGAAGGAGTGAAGTCCCTTTGAAAGTTGCTCTGTAAAAGAATATCCGCTGTAAATCCAACTAAGAACACCATGCACGACTAAGAAAATTTCTAAACTTGGGCACGTTTCTTATGCATCAAATAACAAAGTCTGTCTTTTCTTTGCAGTATTACTGAAATTTTCTACAGAATCTCATTTCAAATTTTTCTTCTGATTCCACATATAATACAGTTTTCATTCTCGGATTAAAGTTTGTATGATGTAAAAGGCTTTCACAAAGGTTTACTATTTAGTACTATTTACTTGCTCATTTCAAAAGAAAAAGTTGTAAGCAATGGGTATTATAGCTGCTGCTGGAGTACTAAAAGGCACAACACCCAATCCATGCACCTCCAACAACTCATGGAAATGCATAATTACTTGACATATTTTTTTCGGAATTACACGGCTTAACGGGGGGTTTAAACTACAAAAAAATAAATACGTAGTTACTCACAATAAAAGATGCAAAATTCTCTGAGTTAAAAGGACTATAAAATATTCTCTTTTCAAAAACTTTTCCCTTTTGCACGACTTTTGCATGCATTCACAACACGTCCTTCTGATATACCTATTTACTCTCCAACATTTATGCGTGCATACATTCATACATAAGTTGTAAGTATCGTCTTGTGAGTTCATGCCTGTTCAATCAATAAAGCATGCACATACACATACTTGTAATTTGTAGTAACATCTTTTATGTTTCGTTTTTAAAAGTTTATTTCTTGCATCCTTAAACAAACTTCCTGTGTGAAATTTGACGTATAAAAAAGGAAATGGCAAATAAGACGTGACGCCGATGGTGGTAGGAGACCTAATGAAAAAATAACTTTAAAAAATTGTAAACTATTACTCAACAGAAGCCGAGAAAAGAAAAAAACACGAAAGCAGGTACCATTAATGTACTAAAGTTGACTAGCTGTGTATACATACAAAATACATAGGAAGCTATTTTTGTTCCTCATTCACCATCTTTCTTTCATCTTTCCTTTTGAAAAATAAGGCAGAAAATTACTTTGTAACATAATCATGTACCTGCATTCCAAATAAGAATATTTTCATAACCATGTTACATCCTACATAATGACGTAAATACCTTTCTTGTTCTAAAAATGTAAAGAAAACAAAATGAATGAGATTTCCCACCAATATAATCCCACCATGTATTCCCGTGCTATTCCTCTTTTTTTTGGTGGAAATAATTAGCCCTTTTCTTTTGAAAACTTGTCCTTATATAATCACCTACATTGAATTGTATGCATGATTTCTACAACTTTTTTCGGCTGAAAGGAAATAATACTACTACACAACGTAAAATCCTTTTTTTAAGGAAATTGCAATTGAGGTAACTGAACAGAAACTTTAGTCACAGATTTCATACAACACCTCATCTTTCCCTATACATTTGTACATACAGAAAGGAAGTTCATGGTTTTGCGTAGTACTACTAGTAGTAGTATCAAGATGATTTCAAGTTGTAAAAGTGGAGTAGTTTAAATGGGATTGGATGAAGAGACGAGTGAAATAATATTAATGATATCATGATGATGATGATGATGTTGGTCGTCACATTCAAACTCGTCAGGACCATATGCCGTAACAAATGAAAACGTAAGAACCAAGACGTGCTATACTACATGTTATCATGCTATATGGCTTAAACAGATGAAATAAAGTTTTGCATCAGCAGCAGAAGATGAAGAACATGTTCTTGAGTTATGTAGTAGTAGTATATATGTGTCCTCCTGTTCTGTGCGTTCCGCTGATGTTTGCTGTAACTATTTTTAAAGAAAAAGAAACAAATGGCAGAGCCCAACAGACCGGGACCAGATGATGGGGATATTTACTTCTTTTTTTCTTGAAAGAAAAAAATAACTTTTTTCCTTTCATAGTAGAGTTTGCACTTTACATTTTTCTTCGTTAAAAAAGAAAGCAAGTGACAAAAAAAAATGGAGACTATTTTCATTACTCTCTTACGTCATGTCATTTTTATGTTCAAGTTTGCGTGCGTTGACGTTGTAATGAAGAAAGGAAAATATATGATGGAATTTTATTACAAAGAAAAATATACATACCTAGGTATATCGTGATATGCTTTGTCTAAAACTGAAAAACTGTTGCTGTTTTGTGTACGCTTTATCATCAAGAAACTTTGCAGATGCTATCGTCATCATTATCATCCTCAGATAATAATCTTCATTGTAAGAACATTTTTAAAGATATTTTAAAAATGAATTACATTCTTTCCATTGTTATTATTGGAGCTGGAGAATTATAAGCACTACACATAGCATACATAATAGGTATGTAGGTAGTAGTACCTTTTATAGGTAGGCGTGTATTGCGCAATATTTATAGTATATGCTATTTTTCCTACACGTTCATTTAGCATGCTTATTATGTGATCTATTCAAAATGCATTTTACATGCATTTGACAATGAATGAACTAAGATGAATGCTTTTGTATATAGTATATTGTACTGTACTGATTATGGCGAGTCAACCATCCATATACCTATTTAACATTCATCAGCAGGCGTTTATCATCATTACCCCCACCACCAAATCTTCTTAAAAAGCTCAACAGCCAACTCAACAGTTTCTTCGACGCAGCAATAATTTGTACAATTTATAATACAAAAGCTTATACCAACAAGCAATATTGTATAAAATTTCTTATGTAGATGCTATATGCTATGCATACATACTACTTTGCAGAAATAATCCCTTTTCTTCAACATTCATAGCAATAATAATAATAATAACCCATATAGTGCTATGAATGGAAAGCTTGTTTTTTTTAACTTGGCATTGCAGAAGGATAATGATTGCTGATAGCAAAAGAACAGAAAAAATAAATCTCTTACACGCTATTACCACTAATGCATAATATCGTTACAGTTGAGAAACGATGATGATGATGATGATTCTACGCACCATACGCACTTTTATTATAAATTTGTCAGTGATGCATGAGCAGAGATTGTAATTTAAACAAAGTATTTTTTCATAGATATATCGAATGACAACAACGCAACAGTGCAATTTTATTCAACATTCGTTTCAGCTCAAATTCAGTTTAGCTTTGCGACTATTTTGCAAGTTCACCCCACCAACAACACCACCGCCCCTTTCATTTCTTAAACAACTTCCCCTAAAGAATATATTGGTGACGGTGGTGTATTTTGCAAGTTCACCCCACCAACAACACCACCGCCCCTTTCATTTCTTAAACAACTTCCCCTAAAGAATATATTGGTGATGGTGGTGGCAGGAGTAAAAAAAAGAAGGTTCGTTGCACGCACTTTTCTGCGCTGAGTGTTGTGAGTTTTTTTGCAACGCACTTTGTGCTATAGACATTTAGATTGCAAGTACATTAACTTGGCACGCATACGAGTATTGCACTTAACCAAGAGTAATCGTCATGCTTTGACTTTTAATGTAATGTGTGTATGAAATGAAAAGATTCTTGATGGATGATAATGATAATACTAAACATATATGGTTGAGCGCTAAAGAAGTTAGGGCATGTATGTATAATATGCAAAGTCCTTGCAATATAAATGTTTTTCAGCTATCACGATTTAAAATGTTTTTGCCCCAAGTCTTTTTTATAATGCAAAAAATTATTTTGTTGTGGTTGGTATTCCCTATTTAATCTCTGTTTTTTTTTGTATATACGTTTTTGCTTTTTATGTATTACACATAAACTCCTTATGAATTACACTATGATATGATAATACTGCTGAAAATTTTGCGACTAACGACTTCCTTGCACTTCCGTCCTAATCCTAATTATTAACATTCTGCTGAACAACATAACAAATTTGGTCTGGCTTGGCTAAATTACTTAACGCGTTGTGGTTCAGCAGGATGATGATTTTCAACATGACCTGCAGCCTGTAAATGTAATTCGTGTAAGATTACCCTTTTACCGTATAGCAACTTCAATTGTTATAATAACAAAACTACTAATAACCATTATTACAGTTTTATACGGAACACAGCAGTACAAAAAAATAACGACAAAATCTTTCATTTACCGAAAATGCATTACATGCATGGTATTGCCATTCGATAAAGTACACAATATGTATCACAGTTTCAATTCAAAGTTTGAAACAATTGAAAATTCATGTAATAGTTGATAGCATGAAATCAATTATCAATTTAAAATAAGTTGCACTTGAAACAATGCAAGTACAAACATGTTCAAAGTTGATTTTTTTTCTAGATTATAACCACCACAAGACTAGTTTTGCATATATTATGTGGTAGTGGTAGTGGTAGTAGTAGTGATGTAATATTTAATATTGATAAAGAAAGAAACGCGAAACCTTAATTCTTTAGTATACCTCAATTGTTTTTGAAAAGAAATTAGATACAACATTGTGATTGCTAGTTATTTCAATGTGGTTAACTTGTAACTTGTTCTATTTTAAATCTAACAGTTTCGCAAACATTACCATTACCGCCACCACCACCATCATCATCATGATGAGGTTTATTGGTTTTATCTTTAAAATCATAAAGCTGAAAGAACTTTTTTCTGTGTATGAAGCGAAGCAAGTTTCCACATGTCGCCAGTTTCTTCTTTGTTTTGTATTTTTTCTATTTGTATGTAGCAACGTAGACCGAAAAGTAAACTTCGTCGTGCTCCTGATTTTCTTCATCGATCAAAGTGATCACTCAGCAGTCCGTCTTCCTTTTTGCTTTGAAAATTGCTTTCATTAAGCTTTAACTTTAGAGCAAGCACAGCAAATTCTTCAGCTCAGTAACATAACAAACTGAATTAAACCTATGAATCTATAGCTTTCTTCAGTCATTCATTGCCGAGAAGAAGAAAAAAGTGTTGGAAAAACATATCCTGTTTATATGCCAAGTGCCACTCACTCATCAATCTCGTTCATTTTTATCCGCCCCCACTTCGACATCCTACTATCCCCGCTTAGTGCATGTATACCTACATATGCATCTTTCGCGATCTGATTTCTAACGTCAGGTATTTTCGCTGCTGCTGTATAGCAAAGTTCGATTTTTCAGTAACTTAACTTGATCAGCAGGAGTACTCTCGTTAATTTACACTTTCATCAAGCGTAAATGTAAATATCAACAGAAAACTGACTTGACTCGCGAGGGAAAGAAAACAAGGAGAGTGGATAGCTTGGTTCGGTGGATGACATCGTTAGCTAATAGGTAACTTGATGTTGACAACGAAGAAGCCAAGTAAACACCCTTTATCATCAGCAACGCAATATCAATATCAACAACATGCTCGCATTTGCTTTGATCCATCACGACCCGATATCGCTTGTAAACTATAACATCCAAATATAACACATGTTTATACATTTTCCCACTGATTACATGAATTTGCACTGAGTCTTTCGAATAAATTCATCATTATATTTCTTCTATAGCAAACATAGCACATACTTTTACGTAGATTTTTTTATAGATTCCTGTTATCGTTCTACTTTTATCAGTGACGATGATGATCATGACGTGATGGCAGAAATTGTCGTCAAAAATTCGTATACTGATTTTTTTTCTTTAAAGATTTGTCGGATCGGATACAGCTTGCTTAATAACACAGAGGGGAAAAGAGCTCAACAAGACGTCGTGCCGTCTTTCAAAATCACTCGCGAATGAGTGCACATTGAGAAAAAACGGAACGACGAAAAAATATAAGCGATACGCAATTCTTTGCGTCAGCAGCAAAGCGAAAATAAAGCTTTCGCATTTTTATGCCACTGATGCCATACACAACCACCACCATCACATTACTTTCAGCTTAACGAATACATTCAGAAAAGGCCCAAGCCCAGCAGTAGCTGATACCCGGGTATTTTTTATGTTATTGCTATCTTCTTCTCCACGTTCTTGTTAAAGTTATATAGTAGAACACATTACAACACCTACATACCTCTATCTCTGAAAAAATGCAATATAGTACAGGAAGATTTTCATCTACTACATATATGCATAAGCAATGAGCTTACAACTAACATAGTTTTTTAGACCACGGGTAAAATGGTGAAACGTGATATGGAAAAAAGTAAGTAAACTTTTTTTTAGCAGTTGAGTAGCAGAGAAACAGTAAGTACACACCGACTGGAGATTATTACCACCTCCACATCGACCATGTACGTACAACAGATTTGGAATGTTTTGCTGGTATATATATACCAAACAGAGGAATATAAAAAAAGGACCAGCGAACATTCAAGCTTGGGAATGTAAAAACCCTAGAAAAATGCTGGAAAGCCCGAGCTGCTTTAACTTGGTTTCCTCATTCTCACAATCACTACTACTTCTGCCCATGTCCATGAAATTTATGCATTCAATTCAAATCCTCTTCATCTGCACTATATTTCATCCATCGTACCACACGTTTCTTGATAAAGTCCACTCACTCGCTGCGTAGAAAGAAGTTAAGCCTGATAATGCATTCCATTCCTTTTCTTCATCCAAGCTATGGAATGTGTCAGAATTTTTGCATTCGAAGAAAAGTTACAAAAATATCTTTCGTATCCCCAATCTCTGAGCTGCTGGAAAAGTGAGATGTAAATGTAGAACATAATATACATAGAATGCAGCATGGTTTAAAAAAGAGAGATCCATCAGTTACGCTGCTGCTTGTACAGCAAAAAAAATCAATACTTTAGCGCGTTTTTCTCTGAACTTTCCATGAAATACAAAAAGCTATAAAATATACTTTGTACATTATTTGCGATTATGTACGCTTTTACATTTTTAGAGATACAAAAATAATTTATTACTCCAAACTCAAACGCTATCAATGCCATTACTACAGAAGTAGTACCCCAATGTGATGACCATCACCGCAAGCAATTCATATCATTTTCACAGCCAACTAGATTACCTGCTATGACTATAATTATTATACCCATATGTGATGTGTATGCATGCATTTATGAGTTGACATGTGTGCCATTCTAGCATTACTCTTGACTTAACACTTTTATATTAATAATCCAGCAATAAACATAAAATTAGAGTAGATAATGTCACAATATTCTATGTGTCTTTTATTATATATTAGTTAGCTTATTTCCCTGCTACTTACTTTCTATCATTGAAAACGACGGGAAGTATTTCAAATTCACAACTGAAAAATATTCAAAGATTCATGTATTCATTCATTCATGATTGGCCAATTTAAGCATAGATTCTATTTCGTGTGAAAATCAAGCATGTGAGCATGTGTATATATGGTCTGTCCGTCTATGTCATCATCATCATCATCGTCGTCGTCATCGTATTATCAGAGAAGTTTACATATATGGTGATGAAATACTAGCCTGAGGGAAGAAGGAGCAAAAATCCCAATTCTCCTTCCATGTCCATATTAATACATGAAGTCCTTCATAGGTATATATGTAGTTGGCAGGGAACATCCTTCCATTCATCCTCATTCTCTATCAGCGTCAGCCTCACCATCGTCACATCATCGGCAGTGTATCAGCAAACTTTCAACATGGTTACAACATAATAATAACAGAAACAGTAAACACTGAGCAGCGACCAAACAGCGAAGACACTCGACAACAACAGTGAGATGATGAGAGATGAAAAAATATGCTTGTGTATCATATATATGTAATTACAATCCAGCAAAGGATTCTTTTTGTTGTTATTATAATAATATGCTATAGCATATTTATTCCAGCTCAACTAGCTGGAGATCTCGCTGTTCGTCGTACTGGAAAAATGAGCTGAAGAACAACCTTATATATAGAGCCAGAAGCATACAAGTAATACATAACTTTTTGGTCCATTTAAAGAAAAAAACAATAAACACGAAAAGGATGAAAGTATATACAAGCAGACCGGTATAGTTTGATGCTCTACATCTTTTCAAAGTTTTTACAATGTTGAATGTGTGCATGCTATTATTATTATATTATGCATACACAATTATTATTATAATATGTATTATGTAGCAAGTAAAGCCAACAATAATAATATTAAAATTATATACTTTGATCTATTAGGTATATATTCACAAAAAGAAAGATCAAGCAAAACTATCATATAAATAAGTATTCAGTATTCTTCTTGTAATCTTGTAACATTTTATTAAAGTTTTCTTATGCTTGCTAAACTGCAAGTCACATATCCAAGTAATAGAACAGAGTTGTGGACTGGAGGAAAT
>JAHZNC010002388.1:0-10310 GCA_027744095.1 Zhuqinia jingwanae | reverse complement strand
AAGTTTATTCCAGTTTCTAAATATTCTTCTGCTTGGATTAGGTTACGTATTGCGTTATCTTTAAACTGATCGCTCCCGAATTCAATTGCACCTTGAGTTGGTGTCTCAAGGCAAATAATGAAATCATAGTTTGACACGACATCCTTTATTTTTTCCTTGTTTTTCGTGCGAATGCTCGCGCAGTCAGAGATTCGAACCCCGAAAGTCATATTTAATTTGTGAGCTCGAATGGACACTTCTGTTACCTTCTTCCGAATATAGTCACTGTCGACCAAGTCATTGAACGCCACAATGCTTGGGTAAATTATGCCTGGAACGGTCCCACCAAATAATTGATTGGCTTGTTCGGCCACTGTTAGCCCAACCTCAATTTCGCTACTGACCTGGTTTTCGTACGTGGAGTTGTACAAGCCCTGGAACACAGTCATAGCCAAGTAATTTCTAGCCTTTGTTAATTTCCGCTGCAGCCATTGCAGTGTGAACGAAACTGGAGCTAGCAGAAATTGACTGATTATCAAAAGGCCCTGTGTAGAAGATTTGTTTATTTATATATTTAGCTCTTTCCAAATAACATTGAAACAATTTCACTTGTAGAGAACATACATATACATACATCTATTTGGACTGCCAACGCCATAAGTTGTTACTGAAGTGTAATCAAAGCCAGCATCCAGCACCACTTCCAACATGACTTTGACCATTTCCCTGGTATAGGATTGGGTATTATGGCTATCACCTCGTCGTACCAATGGAGAATAAGCAACACCGATTTCACCACCTTTCACTGCCGGTAATACACTTGTTGCAAAAATAGTATAATATGTCAACAGAAAAAGAGCCTTTATTGACACTTTTGTGGAAGTCATTGTGGATCAGGTTTTATATTATCAAAAGCTATAAGCACTACATATTGTGTAGTACATAATATACAACAAGTATGTACAAACTATACTTGGGATCGTTTCGCTCAATACCGATATTCTAAAATTTCACACATACCTATTCTCCTTTTCAGAAAATAGATATGCAAACAAATGTATTTGAGTCATGGTAGGAAATAAAATGAGAAGAGGAAGTTATTGTTTTGGTCATGAGTCACATGAGTGAGCAATTTTCTCATGTACACATCTAGCTCGTACACACACAAGCATTAATTATCATTTATCATACATGTTGAGTAAATTATGTACCTATGCAAGTGCGCCTTTACCAATATTATGTTGCATGCAAATATGTGGACTCATATTCATGTATAGTTTCACTTACACTCACAGACAAAACCACTAATTACCCTAATTTCTAATCATATTTAGCCAAAAAGTCCATTTGACAATATTTTGAATTTCATAAGTCGACTGTTAATTGCACTGTTTAAAAAAAATACAGTTTCCATATATGTACATGTGGCCGGGGGCATTTAAACCCGCATTTAGTGATGTAAATAAAATGTACAACACGTACCACTCCATAATTACTTACATTTATGATAAACGAGTAGTAATTTCTGGATTTCCTTTGTGAACGAGTGGTGCTATTATGGGTTTTGTATCAAGATGCTTGTGTACTCAAAAAGTATGTTACTTATTATTCGTTATTTAACTCTTATTTCTAGTTCAAAGACAATAATATGAAGACTTAAAAGAAAATTTAGCAATTTTTAATCGGTGTAAGGTATTTCCTTTATTTTATATGCCTGCTGACAAATAGAAAACAACAAGTACTCTTTCATGCATTAACTTGTATTTTTAGAAATTAACAGATATTTTTAATAAAATAAAGTGTTACAATTTTAGCAAAAATCCTTGATAATATTAAAACTTCCCTATTATGAAAATTTATACCTATGCACATTATTTTTAAAATTAATTGAAAAAGTAATCATAGTCTGAATCGTATCATCATGTAATTAATTATCTCATTTCGATTCCGCCCTGAAAGAAAATGTGGACATAATGTTACCAGTAGATAATTTTAAGTCAGCAAAGGTGGGTCTTCCGCTCGGTTCTATGTGCCAAGTATCAACCATGATTTTGTAGCTGAAAAGAAAGACAATATTGGATTTAAAATAATGAAGGTGCGATTGGCCATTCATAGTGAGGTATTAGTTAAATCCCAACGGGTAAATGCAATGTAGTATAGGGAAGCTATGATTAAATTAAAAAAATAATGTACATTTCAGGAGAAGCATGAGGAGGGCTTTTCATTCTCAAACCAGCCACCAAATCATCAACAAATTCCAAATTCCAGGATAGCCCAGGAAAAGGCAGGTCACCTTTAAAATACAATAAAATCAAATACTTTAAGACTTTTGAAACCACAAATTATGAACAAGAATATTTGTTATTTCTCAGGTTTCGTGAGTGTGGTACCCATCCAGTCGCTTTAACGATTCAACGGACATCCAACGCCAGGGAAGTGGTTCTTGTTGCTTCTTTACATAATTGGTATAATCATACAACCTACGGGAGAGTCCAAAGTCTGTGATCTTTGCTGTTTTATCTGAAGTCAAGAGAACATTCCTCGTCGCCAAATCTGCGTGAACCACATGCTTTGTTCCAAGGTATTCCATCCCACATGCAATCTCATGAGACCATCGTACCATGTCCAGATACGTTATTTGCGGTTGTTCGTTTAAGTATGTTTCAGCAACTGCCGATCTTTCACAGCATAAATATAGTAAATTTTATAATTCTATCAAATCTAAAAATGAGTGTGGGTACTAATGGGTAATTAATTACGTACATGGGAGCATTTGCATAGCGGCAATCAGTAGTTGTAGAATTATTCATTTGGCTATTTCTCAAATAACTTTCCATTGAGCCCAGGGTACACAGTTCAGTTGCGACGTAGACAATTCCATTGACTATTTCCGCTGTGTACGCGCCATGTATTGATACAATGTTAGGATGTTTTCCCAAATAAGTCAAGATTTTTATCTCAGATAGTAGCCCTTTTAGGGCACCTTTAGGGCATCCACTTTTTGCCATTTTTAAAGCCACTTCAATCTCAGTACAACTGCTTTTCTCTTCAATCAGGGCCTTGTACACACATCCAAACTGTCCAGAACCCAGTAAAGCTTCCTTTTCTACACGGGCATAATTTACATTTTTATTGAAAATCTAAAATAACATGGGCATAAATAGCATGATAAAAAACTGCATAGTATCATTTTCTTCATTTTACTGATTTTTAGAGTATCCTTTGAAATCTCATAAGATTTATCGTATGGAAATTTTAATGCAGACTCCACAATGTCCCCTCCTTGTTGAGCCGCAACTTCGTCAGAAATGCCATACATAAATTCTCGAACGTCATCTTTGGTCAATGTTTCCTGTAGCTTGTTTACTCTTAAAAACAGCAACGTAATCAATACGAGTACAAAGAGGACAACCAAAACTCCAATCGCAACACCAACATAAACCCACGGACTAGTGGTGGTTGATACTTCTTCCTCCTTTGGCAATGGTGGTTGTTCTGTTGAAATAGGTTATATCTTTATTTAAGCTTTATATTTGGAGACAATGAAATGCAGGAATATAAATTTTAAATAAATCATGTGATTATTTGTGCAAGCTATGCCACCTATGATTTTTTCAACATATCCATTAATTGAGCCTGTTTTAGAATTTTCCCGTAGCCACCACCATCCTGTGTGCGCCGACTTGGAGTCCCAATTTTTCCAAGGATTATCAAATGCCTCCAGAAGCCACATGGTGAAATTATTACGTGAAGCCCATTTATTAGCAACGTCCCAGTAATTTTTGAAATTATTAATATTTTCCCATGGCTCAGAGCCCCTGCTGGCCCATGTTGTTTGTCCCATAACCTCAATATTTGGATTGATTTTTCTAAACTCATTTCGGAATACCAAAAGGTCATTTTTTACCGTGATAAACCCCGCTTCAGCACCAGAAATAACGTTATGAGCTGCAGGAGAAGCGTCACAAATGATGAAATCCGACTCAAAAACAATGTTTCTTCGGACTCCGGGTAATGTGTTTGCTAGTGAGTCGTCACTGTCATCTGAATTAATGCCGTAGCATTGCTGTCGGCTACCCAATTTCAGGCCTAGTCGAGAAGCATCTGCTTTCAATGCTTTAATGTGCTTTAAAGTTTCTCGAGCTCGTGGAAGCTTGTCGTGAATGTCCGACTGACTGATAACTAATCCTGGAACTGTCCCCTCATAAATGGCATTTGCTTTCTCTGCACATTCCACTGCCAGCGCAATTTCAGTTCTCGTTTGTTCAGGAATATCAGACAACCACATACCAACAATTAATGTGAGAGCCTTTTCATTTCTTTGCTTGTTGATTAATGCAGCTGCTTCTGCTGCGTAGATTTGCGCGTTACTCTCATGGTAGGATACATTTTTCTCATATAGAACTGTTGTTTAAAAATTTATATCATTCTTTTAAAAAAATCTCGTAGGTTAAAAAAGAAAGATATTTGAACAATTTTGTAAAATACCGTTATCGGCACCAACTCCGAATGAAGCAACTCTGGAAAACTTGGTAGAAATTACTTCCATCATTGTTTTGACATCATTCAGAGAATATGTTTTCCAATCAGGAATGGGCTTTCCATTTTCAGGTCGCTTTACATAAGCGGAAAATGCTACACCGGTAGTTTCTCTATCAAACTCGACGCATAAGCAATAATTGAAAATTGAAAGCAGAACTGCAAAAACGGCCATAAAATGGCTTTTATAATTTTCTTGTTTCATTTTGACTTTGTTTGAAATTATACTGCTAACACAACCCTTGCTCAAGACTTAAAACAGACGAATGAAGGAAAAGTTTGAGGAAGTTATAAAATTAAAAGTTAACATTGTAGTTCCCTTTAAAAATAAAGATGGTTGTTTTTATGGGATTTGTGGTCACTCTTGCTAAATTGTGGTTACTCTACTATTTAAATTTTCGGTTATATTCACTATAAATATGAAGAGAGCATGTTGCGTATAAAGCTGTCATGTATGTTAATCTTATATATGTGTTCTATAAATTAATTCTTTCGTATTATACATTGTATTATTATACAACATAAATTTAGTTGATAATTTTTACAAACTCACTAGTCCACCACACGAGTGGAAGATTTGTATTTCATAATCAATTTTTTGTATATCATCAATGATGATTCATCATGTTCATCAATTCATCATACATCATTGTTTATGTACATACCCTCTTGGCCATCTTTTGGGTTTAATCAAGGTTTAATCAAGAAAAACTATCCGTTCAAAAGCAAAAGGAAGTATAATTTGCATGAATGCTGGGTGACTGGATAGTTGATGCATGTACCTCCAAAGAATCCAGTCCAAGAAAGGCAAGGGAAGAGAAAATCCAAACCAGGAACGACCTCCAAAGTTTAAAAACTGATGAATTATCCCAACTTAGTGTGTGCGGTACAAGTGGGCCACTAGTAAAAAAAATAACAGTGGTCCAAAAGCACATCACACATTGAAAGGATTGAAATGATGATGGTGGTGGTAGTGGTTGAAGGGATGTAAAACCGGTGATGAAGGCAGCAGAGACTGACAGGTTTTACTGTTTCTTCAAGTTCCTCCAGATTTTGAATGATATTTTGGAGGAACCTGGCCAGCCTTTTTATACGCGTCTAGCCACCCTGAGATTTCCGAATGTAAAATGTATGCAGTTCAATTCTTCTTGTAATACGGATGATGGAATGTCAGCATGAAAAAGACAAGGAAGAAAATTGATTTAAAAAATAGGTATAATATATATGTCATTTGTTATGCACCTACATATTATGTGTAGTTATTATTTAAAAATTACTATATGCGTTTTGGACTTTATATTATTATGCTGCTGTGAATGCATGTTCTTATGCAATCATGTTCATGGATTTTGTTCATAAGCTAGAAACAGTCATAAATAGGGATTTGCTCAAGAAGAAGAAATAAATTATCACGGTTTTATTTTTCATTTTTCTGTACACACATTTCTAAATATTTTATTTGACATCAGTGATCCATTTTATGAATATTATTGAAGAACTGGTAGTTTCGACTCTGGACCTTGTGTAAATCCATTTTCCACATCATCTCAACATTGATTTTGGAACGCTGTCCCATACCCAGCAAGAAAAAGGTCTGTTCATAATATCATATTGTGCTCCATATTTCTTTTGCTATAATAGCGCGTGACATTTGACAGGCGGAGAGTTTAACGTCTTTGGTGGTGCCTGTGCGTGACAAAGATGCGACAGAGAGCTCGAAAACAGTAGTGGTTTCATATTGATGGCTGTATACGTTTACATTGTACTTGCGTGCATGTTAGATAAGAAAAAGAGCACATGCAACAACCACACACAATTATTATTATTATGGCAGTGCTAAGCAAACCATCATTTCAGAGACTCTGATGATTTTCTTTTGCCATCCTCCTTTGATATTGAAATGTATCATATTGTTAAAAAAAAGTTATATATTTTATTTATAAGAAGAAGAAAGACTCAAAAGAGAGAGAAAAAACTGTACAGTTAAGTGCTTAATATGTTCGGTAGATCATGACTTGGTAGATATATAGATAAGTCTATTTTATGTTATTTGTAGCAAAACAAATGACTCGGTCATCAAGTATGGTAGTCAGTCATCAGTGCTCGCAATCAGTTGCGCTACGGTTAATTAACCACCAATTGGCCAAGTGATAACAACGACATCGGGAATAAAACGTATGAGATCCACTTTCAAAGTTCATCTATGTACACATACATATGTAAACTGATGGTACATTATTTTTGGTGTTTCTCAAAAACTGATGATGACTATGATGGAATATGACTTCAAAGTTACAAGTTACAATGTAAGCACAAAATGTGTATTTATTCAGTAATCAGAATTATATTCACATTATATCTGCTCACAAGCCAGCCCCAGCAGTAGAGAAACAATAATATATATTTTT
Organism: Zhuqinia jingwanae; assembly: GCA_027744095.1. Lineage (NCBI taxonomy): Eukaryota > Metazoa > Arthropoda > Collembola > Entomobryomorpha > Paronellidae > Zhuqinia > Zhuqinia jingwanae. The sequence goes on along the minus strand of JAHZNC010002388.1, from coordinate 3,384 downwards.
TGAAGTAGAAAGTGCGCATAAACTATCAGTGCATATCCAGTTTGTTTTATCAGTGACGTGGGGATATTAGTCATGTAAGTAATAAAAAATAACAAGAGAAGCTGCAAGACTTTGTGTGTTTGTCTTGTTTATTTGGTGTTTCGGATTAGGTTCGGTTTACAACATAACATTTAGTTGTGGTCATTAAAAATGTTTTACAAGTTTCAGTTGCAGTTGGCAGTATTTTTATGTATGTGTCAAAAAGTAAACTATTAGACGACGGATATATATAAGAAATATAGTATTTGTCCCTTTTTTGTCATCAATATCAACAAGTGCGTCCCTTTGTGAGCTTTACCATTGAAGTGTGCGTGGGAGTAGTAGATTTCTTTCAAGTGTGTGTGTGTTCCGGAAGGCATATACATAGTTTCAGTATCTACTTTTGAGCTTCGGGAAGAAGGGGAGGGAACACACAATATACGGTAGCAAAAGATATTGTGAGTTGCCTGTGCATTTTTGTTTTTATGCTTTCAGCTTTTAGGTTATTTGTGTGTTATATGTACGTGTGGTGCCTCAGTGGCAATCTTTTGTAATCCGAGATTAAAATTAAAGGGAAGAAACATAATTCCAGAGTGCGATAACATTTAGTTTTGGTGTAATCTCTTCTGTTACGCTTCATTAATATTTTGGTGATATTGTAATTTGTCCAAGACAAAAATAATTTCAACTAGACATGTTGTGCATGTGATAAGTATCGTGAGAAGTTGCATTGTAAAATGAAGGAATCTTGTGTGTAGCTTTAAAAAACATTATTATGTCACGTCAAGCAAATACATATAATCTGAAATATAGGACTTCCTATATTTTCAAAGACATATAGAAAGCAACGGAACGACAACGTTAAAAAGTAAAATATACTGCATTAAGACAAGTATATAAGTAGGCTGCAATATACTATGTTCAATGTTGTAAAAATATGCCGCTTTGCATTTGTTGACTGACTGTTGACTTTTTTGATTGTTGAGATCACTGAACATATAGGCATGCATGAACTGTCAAAACCCTGAAACCCATTTATACAATATCCCATCCCATGTTCTTTTCTGAACTAAATTCATTGTATATCTCAGCCATCTAATGTAGACAAAACGGCTTAAAACCTCGTTTTTAAGGAACGATGATTACATCGGGCATTTATCATTTAATATTTGCGTTATCGGTGTATGGTATCTCACGTTTTAATAAATGCACTCGTGCGCGTATGCATTTAATGCATTGTATTAAATGATATTTGGTTTTGAAAATTGCATTTCAACAATGCCATGTAAGTGGGAAAAGTATAGAATGTATTGTAAAAACTTTTCCTGGAAATCTTGTTGCATTCATCCTACTTTTTACCTCGTACCGTAAAACTGTATATCATTTTTAGGAGAAGCATTCTTGCTGTTGACTTATGGTGAAACCGAATAAGTGGATATATCAGAAATTTGTGATTCAGAAGCACATTTAATTGCTCCACATACATACATACATTTTCACTATAATAAGGCTATCTAAAACAATAATGTTATAGAAATGAGAGACTGCTAGTCAATAATTCACTAAAAAAAATGACATTCAAATTATTTCAAAACGTTTCTAAATCTGTGAAGTTTACAACTGACAGTATAAATTTTATTAATTGTAAGTTTAATTTACTTAGGAGCTCAAATATGTATATTGGGAAGTCAGTGCATTGTCTACCATTATCGTGATAACTTATAAACGAGTTTGTCGGTTTTTCTGAAAATTCGACTTTACAACTTTGCATGAGGCATGAAGTGACATTTACTCTACTCTACACAACAACGTAGACTTGCCCATATTCCGATTATTATGGGAAGTACATCACATAGTATACACGCATACATTAAAAAAAATGCAGCTTGTATGACTAATATGACTCACAAAATTGCAAGCAACATCCTCCTGTTGAATAAGCAGGCCATATATATGATTCGTAGTATAGTTCCAAAACTAGCCAATTCAATCAATCGAATCGGAAGAAAAATCTATTTTCTACAGGGATTTTAGAGACTCTAAAGGTTAAAATTCAGGGTGAATGGACAACAAGTAAACTTGCATGCATGTTGATATTTATGAATGACACATCGTCATCTTATGTGTGTGAATTAATGTAAATGCTGCAAAATGTTATTTTGAAAGATGCTAATAGTACGTGTAGCTCAGTATTCGCATACAACACAATAAGTTGTTATTAACTTATTGGTTACAAAACGCATTTACACACTTGTGGTAATCCCACAAACAAGCAGCTAATTGAAAGTGCTAATTAGTACAACGTTTTATATCTGTTCATTATTGTGAATGAAGAAAACAAAGGTAATATGTGGCCTGAAAATTGCCACACTATACCGTAATTAACTTAATTTATCATCATTATTATTATGAGATAAAATACGTTATAGTCTTTACTTGACAGAACAAATTAATTTTATTAACTACATTTCAAATTTTAACTTCAAAGTTAGTTTAATGATTCGTTTGAGAAAAGTATGTTGGTTNATTTCAAATTTTAACTTCAAAGTTAGTTTAATGATTCGTTTGAGAAAAGTATGTTGGTTGATTCAAAAAAATATATAGTGAAAAATATATTCTTTACTTTACAATACATAAAGTATGCATCGAAGCTCATATCCTGAGGATAGATCCTTATATTTATTTTTCAAATTATGGCAAGTGCACAATAATTAATTACAGAGGAATGCTACGTATAAAATCAAGGACATATTAGCGCATTTGTTTCGGTACTTTGACAAACATCTCCCCAGGTACTAAATGTTGTCGTAGCCCACTTCTTCTTTTGTCGTGTGTGAGAGGCGGTGACGTAAATACCAGTGGCAATATTCAAAATTCAAATCGGCAATTCATTTTCTTTTTTTCAAAGTCTGATTTTTTAAAACTTAAATGCAACCGATATTTCATCATCCTATCAACTTGGTACTCTGCATGTGCATATAGCTAACTCCTGAGTCATGAAAACTACAACATCACAGAAATTCAAAATATAAATTTTCATGTTTGAGAAGGCAAGGGTAAGTGTATTTTGCGCTGTTTCTTTCAAAGAATCTTTCCGTTTCCGTTTTGCAAATAACACATTATGGTTTTTCTCAGCAGATTTGAATATTATTTAGGTGATAAGACAAGCGCAAGCATATACATATTATCATAATATGGCTATAGCCATACAATGCATTAAAATCTATGCATACCGAAAATGCATATACACCAACACCACCACCACCAAAAAATCAGTCAAAGAAACAAAACGATATTATAATGAAGGAGAAAAATATGATAAATTATATAGAATTAGCAGATGCACAATTATTAAGTTGTCACGCA
>JAHZNC010002387.1:0-18194 GCA_027744095.1 Zhuqinia jingwanae | reverse complement strand
TCAATGAAATGCATGCGTTGTATATCAACAGCACAGTTCAAAACCATTGTCCGTACTTCCATTGGAGCAAAAACAATTATATTATTTTAAACAATACGAAAAATTATATTTTACGTACCATTTACAGTCCGTACAGAACGGAATTATTTTGGATGCATACTCATGTTGGGATGGAGTACAGAAATGGTGCGGATTTTTACAGTAGCGTGCTACCCTTAAAGCTGTAAATGGTCCCAACAAAGTATTATTTACATGTTCACATGTATAGTTTATTTTATTTTATAGCTGGCCTCCCATATCCAGCTAGGAAAGTAATGAAAAACCAAAGTAGTAGTATATAAACTTTTTTTTTACCACCATCATGTTTCCATCTCCCTCCACCATCCTAGCAAAACTCTTGTAAAATGCTACTCTGTCTACAGCAAAATATATGGCCAAATTAGGAACAAGTCAAACACAAGAGTCAACTCAAGGAAAATTGTATGCTATATGGAAGCATATATAAATAAGTAGCATTATAACAAATTTTCTTTGCGATTAAGTTATAGCCAGTCAATTTCCATTAAGTCAGATAATAATACACCATAAACGCATAATACCCTGTCGCTATATACATAAATCATCATAGACTTTAAAAATATGTATAAATACATATATTTTGCGCGCACATGTATTTCATATTTCAAGGGTTTATGAGTAAAAAAGAAAGTAGGCAAACCAAAGGCAGAGTGAAATATTAGCTAAGTAGGTTGTAGGTAGGTACTAGGTTGTATGATCTACATATATAACGTATGTACGTACATATAGAATATATTTATTTTTAACTCCTAAATCTTACTATCATCGCACAATCTTGTGATCAATCTCATTAACTCAACTTTTCATGGTCTTCTAAGAAATATATTCCACCTTTTTTCCTTGTACTGTATATCATTAACATCATTTCTGTCTCAAGAACTATCATCATCATACACAATTTGTTGTCAGTCCAGTCAGGATCAGATTATTTTTACTAAAATTGTAAAAATTGTACTTAAAACCATTAGTTTTTTGTGTAAGTTACCTGCTTGAAGCTTCTACTTGTATATAGGTTGAAGAGCAATAAAAGCTGACGTTATTATACACAGCATGTTGTGGTGGTGGTGATTGAAATACCATGATGGAGAATAAATGGCATCATTGTGATCATTTCGCTATGGCGATGACAGAAAGACACGAGAGATAATTTATGATTCGATCGATGTCCATTTTTCATCTACTCTCCTAAATTTACTTGTGTAAATCGTTACTCCAAACTTGGATGATATCGTTTCCCTTAATAGAATTATCCAAATAGTACATGGGTTTTATATGGCATACTTTTGCTACAACAGGAGCAATATTAACCAAGTAACTAGGTATTTCCATTGGCTAAAAAGTTTACGCCAACCTCTTAATAAAAAAGATCCAGAGAAAGGGACCCTTTGTCATCATCATTATCATCATCATCAATGGGTGTCCCTAGTGAAGTGAAGAATATAGAAGTGTTGTCCTTGTAGTCAGTCAACTTGAGTTGAAAATACTCATTTTGCATGAGATGTATAAAACCTATTTTTATATTCAACTCTCCATTTTTTTCTTCTACAAGTACACACTCAAGTTCATCATTATTTGCAGTCTGTATTTCTCTCCGTGAGTGAGTTTCGACAGATTACAATTGTAAATGTGGTGGTAGTGTTATTTTAAAAGTTGAAATCTGAATGTTTGAAGGCCTCCTTCCCGTCTGTTGAGACAGTAATTTCAAACCAACAACTTGTTAGTAACAAGTGCTCCAATAGTCGAACGGATATTTGGGAAGGTCATTCAAAAACAACATTCCAGCTTCATCTCATCCAAAATCAATTCAACATTTAAAAAACGATATAAACGTGTTTAGCAAAAAATATATACTATACAATTTACAAATACACTGTATATAGTACTGTAAAAAGTAAATAATATATTTTTGTACATTATATATGACAACTATATATAACACACACAAGCATCACTACATCTATCAATGTCTCGATATATAATATTTATTAAATTGAAGCTTTCCAATGGCTCTCCAATTCTACTAACACTTTCTTCCTCGTTCTCTTCTTTCTATACTATTCACTTCGCCGAACAGTCACAGCGCTACTTCCAATAGCCACTCTTGTAATTTCCATTTCCCTGGATTTTTCAGAGGCTGACTCAAGTGTAAAAGCAGAGAGTGTTTTTTTTAAGTGGATATATGGCGAGAGAAGAGATAGTGGCAGTTGTAAAAAAAATCTCTTTTCTCCTTCCTTTATCCTGTATATTTATTACAGTATATATTATGCTACTACATCATCATATTCATCCAGGTCACTAACTCGGCATTTTTTACAAGAACTTTTCTCCTTACTTTTAAATGTGTTCAAACAGTTTAAACCTTGCTTCATTTGAAAATTTATTTATTTTTCTTTTGGATTGTCATTTTGTCTGGATGCTTTCGTCTGAGTTAGATTGTGTTACGGTTTAATTGTACTTATCTTCAGTGATTTTTCTAGCATAACCCAATCAACCCAACATAGTTAGCAAGTTTTCCCAAAAATTTAATACAACTTCCACCCCTTGACCTACTTCTGACGACACTACTCTCTCTCTCTCTCTCTCTCTCTCACCCCAATATATGCTAATCTACTCATGCTGGTTGTGTACTAAACTTACTAAACTTTGGCAGTATCCCAATTTTATTAATTACAAATGTTTACATGTCTTACGGGTGATTAAATGTATATGTCGATAACCATTCGTAATAACGACACTGGCTTAACATAATATGCTTCATTAAATTTTATACCAGCGGGGCTTCCTAAGCTTGTTCGTGCCAGTTGGACAATGAGATGAAAAGTACACACCATGAATAATTTTGTTTGCATCTATTTTGTATACGAAGCTTGTATTCTTAAACGTCAAAAAACTAATCTGGATCGAAAATTATAAGCAGAGTCGACGATTTAGTTTTTTATAGTATGAATTTAGTATAACATGGATTTACAACATGTTTTTTCATTTTTTTTATCCCGAGCCCATACCCATTTTCTTTATTAAACGCAATATACTGATTTGCATACTTTGAAGTTGCATAATATTATGCTTTTCATTATTTATTTGGAAGTGAAGAGAAATATTAATAGCATACTTTAATATTACGAAACCAAGTTTGCTGATTATTATGGCAAATGGGCAATTCCATTTCATTTTCCACTGAAGAGTGCACTGGTCAGTGGAGTGCAGTGGTGGCTATAATGTCATGTCCTCCATGTGGAATATTAATGTTGAATATAAATCTGACCCCATATAACCCATATTTTTACCAATGAAATGAACTATCCTTTCATATTCCGGTTACATTCCATATTTCTTTATTATTTTCAAAGCACGTCCCTCCATCTCATCCACTTTACAAGTAGTAGGCAACGTAATGTATCATCATCGTTATCCCAGTAGAGTCATCAATAATGACTGACTGAGCTGAGGAGCTTCAAGGATCATCGTCATCATTATCATGAATCAAAATATATATTTCATTTTTTAACAATCATTTTACATTTTTTCAAGTATGTAGCATGATATAATGTCATATGCTACCTCATGCGCTCTCTCTCAAATACATAGTATACATACGACATATAGTAGCCATTTCCGCTGAACTTGGTTACTCTACTAACCCACCACCTCACATCACATAACCACACACGTCCAGACATTACATTCTGGGAGATAAGTGTTGCTTTTACTTACGTCACGATAAGCTCAACTCACACTATTTACAACTCCAGTCACATTTTTCTTTCTACCCGAGTCAAAAATATATATTGCATAATATATAACACATACCTAAGTTTAGATATATGCATGTATGAAATATATATATGCCATCCCATTTCCTGTTTTACACGATCATTCCAACAGAAATGTGCATCTATAGTTTATGGAATTTTAAATAGAAAGTGACTGTTTTTCTCCTCTTCTCTCATGGAAAATGTAAAGCTCTACACTCTGGCTAGTTTTGAGACCTATGTATTTGGACAAAAAATACTGGAGAATCCAGGCAAAAGAAGAGCGAGAGAACGAGAGAGAGAGAAAGTAGAGGCCTCATCATCACGAAAGCAAAAAAGGAGAGAGTGCCACTAGTAAATAGTCAAGTAATATCTTTCTGTTGTCGTCGTAAATCATTCATGAAAAAATCATAAAGCCCAAGCACCACCACCACCAGCAAAAAAGAAAGAACACTTGTAGTAGTAAAGGATGAAAAGTGAATAAAAAAACAATTTATATGCATGAATGAGTACATGGACACCGCCGCCACTACCACACCACCACATCACAAAAACACATTTTAAAAAGGAGGTAGTCTGAAAAGTCATCCTTCCATCTTCTTGTTACCAAGTGTAATATTTTAATGGACAAAATGGAATGAATAGGTACCTTTTTAAACAAAGAAAAAAAATTATCATATTTTATTTTAGGTATGTAGTAGGTATACTACTTGTTAGCTTTCACCTTTACTTTTGGTTATATGTAGTTGTGGTTTTGTAGTATGCGTGCATGCAAGCACCGCTGTTGCCACACACAACCCAAAAAAGAAACATGCCACGACACACCACCAAGCTTCTTCACACTACCACCACCACCACAGACCATTATAACTATTGCCAAAAGGCAAAATAAGGAAGGTGTGTAAAAGGAAAAGACGAGTAAAAGAGATAAAAATGGTATAATGTGGCAGCGGTGGTGGTGGTATTACTGTAAACGAAGGAAACAAGCAGCAAGACAGGATGAGGAGGAGAAGGGCTTGTACTAGTGCGATGAGTGCTGGGAGTACCGAGAGCAGTATCATAATTTTCTCCCTTTTAAGGGATACTTTACTTTTTTTGCTAGAAACGGTAACATTCTTTTCTCTTTAGATCTCACCTGTCTTGTCGACGTATACCTGCTTTAAAACACTCACAGTTTTCCTTGGAGGATTCTAGTTTTATTTGACGTGCACTCCACTGACCATAAAACACAAAAGCAATAAACCCACACATAAAGGTGCTAGGAAGAACCGCTATTAGTTTTCTTGATACAAAATCAGAATGTTTAATGTTCATAATAATAATTAGGTTTACATAATTATTTGAAAATGAGTTTATTCAAACCCTAGTGGTTTTTCCAGTGTAGCATATAAACCTTTTCTCCCATGGTTATATTGTGGACTCACAAAAGTTTATTTTACTACTTGACAAGACCTTTTAAATGAGTTATTGGGAGGTGTAGACATCTTATAGTTATAATGGAGGGGAAAANGAAAAGATTTGTCCCTATCACAGGGGGATGACCGTTCGATCTTGTTGACAAATATGCCCGAGCTAATTTGTTAAGGTATGCATTCCCGAAAACAGCAAATATACTCGTTCCTAACGGACAAACGAACGGCTGATAGACAAGAACGGTTCGCAGTTCCTAATAAATGTAAAAAAAGAGAGATTGGAGATAAAACATTATAATAACAAAAAAAGAACACTGGTTGTGCGGACAACCTGGTGGAACGAATGGTGAACCAAAAAATATAGAAGTACTAAGCCATAAAACTCGGAATGATGGCACTTTTACATTTCGTCACTCATCAAATCCTTTCAGATGAGAGTTTCTACAGGTATAACAAGTACCATATTATACGTATAATATTTTTGCACTGCAAAATTCCTTCGCAAATCACCATAGTCTCATCAAAGAATAAATAAATGACAAACGAAGTAAAAGTCTGGAAACATGTATTGAGCATTAAGTGTAGTACATTTTCTCTGCCGCTGACTACTGACATTATCTCAGTTTTACAGGTACTCATGCTCATATTATACACAAGCACACATTGTTTATTTTCGTTTCATACTCCAGCCCTTTTTTACGTCAGGAATTCAAGCAGTAGTACGTATTATTATCGAAAGACAGTACACATGAGGAACATTAATGCCATCTACAATCATCATTATGCCACATAATATATTCTAGTACATTCTGAGACAGCGAATTCTGTAAATGTCCAAATGGAAGTATTGGGCCCGTGCTGCTGAGTTTATTGGCTGCTTAAAGCAATCATTTTCCATTAGATTTATTGGTTGATATGCATTCTTGTTTACTAGTAATTGAAAGACATATATACCCTTTCAATAATGGAATAAAGACTGGCGAACCTATTCAAGAACTGTTCAAAATCGAGTGCTATGGTGTAAAAACATGACGCCGTTGCAATATTTGTGACCGATCTGCAGACGAGTTATAACCTACTTACTCAAACTTTAATGACAATACGTTAACAAGAAGAAGTAGACCAATCGAAAAATATGGAAATGATTATGATTATCATATTTGCAGTAATATTACATACATGCAAATACCAAGTTTCAACCGTTGTTGTGTCAACCACTTAGGGAAGTCTTTATAAACAGTTTCCTTCTTCTTAATAATAATAATAATAGATTCTTTTCGTGAACATAGATGGAGATTTGTATAATACACGTATAGACACCATCATGGTAATTCTACCTTTTTATTGGTAATTCATCGAATACTAACTTTCCAGTTTCTCTTCTATTTGTGTGGCACGGCAAAAGAAAATGGATAAAAGTGTCTGACGCATAGTTAATATGATATAATTATACAACTCTCTAAATGTTATCATTAGTTTAAAACACACTTATTTTTTCTTACTTAAACTCTTCAATGTTTTTTATTGCCAGGCATTTACAAAAACGCGTTGCAGAGTAGTGTGCAGAGAATAAGTAACACAATTTCCTTCTCTCTCGCGGTTAACTGCAATTCAATCTACAGTACGACTAAACCTATACATAGTGGGATTAGAAAACACGGAGAAGAGGCCCACGTAAAAAAAATTAATTTAAATGTAGCTTTTCCCTTAATCCTCAAATTAAAAAACAAGGTTACCTTCACACTTGCTGCAAAACTGATGTGACAGCGACGCAAAAAGGATTTTTTAATAAGTAATGTTGGCAGCCATTACTTTTTTTTTAGTTTCTCGTAACCGAAGGAAAGTGGCATGTGTCCACAGCAATCACATCATTCTTTTTGAAGTGGAATAAAAACTTTTTCACTTTCCTTCACTTTACTCAACTACTAGAATTTTTGCTAGGTTCCGTCCTACATACACGTATTACCGTATGTAACTTTACGAGATACAAATATATGAGTGACGAAGGACAATAAAAAAGAAGCAAAAATCTAGCAATTTGTGTGGATGAAATGACAATAAACTATTAAAAAAACACCATGTTGATGATGCACATTTGCACATATTCCAAATTTCTTTGAAAGTTTAAATAAAGTGAAAGACAATGATGACTGTTGTTCATAACTTGCTATTGTTATCATTATTATCCACATTTTCTAGATCAATTCCACAAAGTTGTGATGACGCATTAAACAACTGGAAACGTATATAATGTATTAGGTGAAATGAAAAAATATTTGTTTGTCTATCAAATCATACACCCATCTATTTTTTGTCATTTTTTCTCTCTCTCTCGTTCTTTCATGTTTATCTCCTCTCTTTGTTTTATGACAGCCCAAAACACACAGCAATATTACATGTAACTACACGCATCAGCACAGCACAGCACTTTCATTTGTTGATATTGCAGCCACTTCCAGTCTGTAGTGCGTTTCTTGGAAAATACTATTTATTTTTAGTTTTTCCTCATCAGTTTCATATTAATTACAACATATATCCATTAAAGCTATTAACTCTGTCGTGAAGCACTAAGAACTTTTTATTTTGACAAGGACAAAAAGGATTTCCAGTTTACTCTCCTCTCTATTAAGCCACATATCCGTCTTTCATCATCTCTTCTCTACTCTCTCTCTCTCTCTCTCTTCTCTACTTTTTCCTTTTAAAGCCAGAGATTCATAGCTTACATGATATACATTGCATAGGTATATTTTACGTAGTAAACTTTGTTTTAAAATAGAAGCTTTTCTTTTTCCCTGTTTTCCTATTTTTCTTTAAAAAAAGCAAACATCTATCCGAGCATGCATTGTATTTTTTTGTGTATCATCCTTGCACTCGAATTTAATAGTTTTTTTTTAATATTTTGTGGATGGGGACGGCGACCACGAAGGCACAGTATAAAAACTGTAGTTGAAATTTTCTAGGCATTGTAAAAGAGCCAAAAAATGTAATGGGATCCTTCTGTATTTGCCTTCAGTTTTTTACTTGGGACAATGAAAATAGAAACCAGTATCAGAACGGATGAGTTAACATGTTTCCCTTCAACATCACATAGTCATCAAATGATGACGATGATGATGATGATCATCATCATCATTCCTGTTCTTTTTTTCGTATGTGTTTGGTTTCTAACGTTCCGTTGTTTGTTTCCCCAAAAAAATACACACATTCAGCCAGACACTTGCTTCATCTTCTTGTGAGACATTTCTGTATTTCTTCATTCCATGTACTAACAGCCATGGGAAATTCTTTCATTTCTCCCCCTCTCTCACCTTTTCTGTTTTGCGTTCAACTTCCAATGACATCCTATCCTCTCGTTTTTTCTATCCTTTTCGACAGTTTATTCGCCTGGAAAATCTCTTCTCTATCTCTCTTTCTCTCTCTCTCTCTCTCTCTCTCTCTCTCTCTCTTTCAATCCAAAACTTCCTGTTTTTCCTCACATCACAGCAATACTCAGTTTTTTTTCTTCCTTTCGTAAAGGTAGACATACATGCTTACAGATTGAAAGGAAAATGAAAAAAAGGAATGGATGACTTGACTGACTGGTTGACTGGAAAAAAAGAGACGACGACGATGATGATAGGATGGATGGTTGAAGGAATCGAAAAACAAGATCGAACGTTAAACATAATGAAATTGCTTTATATATTTTTTTTATTCGAGAAAGTTGACGAAGAAAATGATCCGCTCCAATTTTACCCTTTTCTTCTTCTTCCTCTTGTTTTTCTATAGAGAGCATGTATATATATATATATTTATTTATATAGAGACCATTCCTTCACATCCAGTCTCTCACAAACAAATCTTTGGCCAATATAATCATATTATTATTACTATTTTTGCTTGATTGACCAGACCACTAGCGAAAAAAAGGACAATTCATTTTTCTTCTTATTCGGAGTATTCAAGTAGCGGAAGTTGTGAAAAGTGATGATCCGGTTGGATAATGTGTTTAGCTTTATACATAAAATAAAAAAGACTTAGACCCATATATTGTACGTAAACAGATCGAAAGACAAAATTCTACCCCTATGAAGTAGCTATCATATGCAAGTTGGTCAAGACGAAGGAAAAAATGATGAAACTATTGGAACAACCAAAGTATTCAGTATTCCTCATGTGCTACTATCATAATATCCCCGCAATCGCTGTATCATTATCCGCATGATAGTTCCACATCTTTATATTACTTTTGCACTATACATATGTGCAGTAGAGATAGGAAATACTTTGGTTTTTTTATATATCATATAAACAATCTGGAATCCTCAAATGATGACGGTGAGGATGATGACAAATTCTTTAGCAGCAGCACAGATACACACATATATCTAAGGAATTGAATCGAGGAAGACTCACTCATACACAAACACATTTTTTCAGTGAAAAGCGGAGACGTAATACGATATTATTAAATAAATACTGGAAGAGTAGGAATTTTTCTTCTTCTTTTTTTTATTGCTCGCTTGACTTGACTTTGGTAGTATGGTATTACATACATATCTGTAATAATATGTGTGGTAGTGGCGGTGGTGGACATGCCACTCTAACAAAAAAAAAATCCACAAGCTCGCCGTAATATTGGTTTGTTTGATATTAAACAAAAATTGGCAGCGGCATTTGAGCAACTAAATTATTTCATCTAACATAAAATATTTGCAGCAAAATATTATTATTTACTAATATATTAAGTTTGAACAATATGGCAGGATAATATGATGTACTCGAGCGGAAGCAAAAATCAATATTGATCATTGGAGACACACATACCCACACGTACATATACAGACATATAAGAAGATGAATCAAGAGAGAACCAAGGAGAAAAAAAAGGAAGAAGAAGAGACAGAAGGCGTATTAATTTTTTTTCCTTTTCACTGGAGGGGAAGGATGTTCGCTTTCCTGTCTCATCATTTAGCTAGAAGTCAAGGGAAAAAATGTTGACATACGTGACGCATGACGTAAGAGAAGGGAAATAGGTGAAGCGAAAAGAGCAAAAAAAAACATGGGAAATGTTGAGGTGAAAAGAGAAAAGAACATTATTATTATTATTATTATTATTATTTAGGATTGTTATTATCATCATCATGTATTAGATTTTGTCAAAAAAAGAGTCCGAGTACCAAATTTTTTTTTTGATACTCGGATATACCTTGAAGAAAAGATTACGAAAACCAATTAAATTCACACGAGCAACTAATTTCTACCTATATATGTACACACATATGTATATAACCTCAATTCTAGAATACTTTAGCAAATTACAATGCTCCGCCAACAATTTTCACCAGCCAAACATCTAATATGAAATATTGAAAGAGTACAAATATTATGTTATGTGAGAAAGGGAGTAGAACAAATAGAATAGAACAAATAATTGAACGGCACAATTATTAATTTTATACCAATAATATCAGTAATGAATTACATAACTCTATGGATTGTGTAATAAATTGTAATTAATTGTAAAGGTATATTTTTCCTCATATACATATGTTCATTTTGCACAAAAAAAATGTATGATCAATTGACACGCTAGCAATATAAATAGTGTCAAGTCAACGTGAATTTAGATTGAGATTCTTGTAATAGGAGCGGAAATCAAAAAATATATATCCACACACATACATAATATGTACGTATCTGACATCCAGTGCCTTTTTCTTTTCTAACAAAAATATACAAGATTTTTTCAAGATTATGTCCACGAGTTTTTTTTTGCTGTTGCTGTTTACATATATATTTGTTATTATAAGTATCTCTGACGGAATTATATGACTAGCGTATCGTTTATAAAATAACTTTTGGCATTCAGCACCCAGCAAAGGCTTTATGATGATGATTATGGTGACTACTAGCAGGAGAGGAGAGGATGTAGCCAGTTGCATTCATCCTCTGGTCCTCTTTCTTTTCTTTTTTCTTTTATCTTATTCATGTCCTTTCACTCAACTCAACGCAACGCACATCATCGTCATCATCATTTTGCCCGTTTGTGCTGCCGTTTTCTTACCAACTCCTCATCTAATCCTCAAGCACAATTTAGTTTAATTGAAAAAGTTTTTTTTTGCTTCTTCTCTCTCTCTCTCTCTTCTCCCTTTTCTTCTTCATCTTCTTGTTTTTGCTTGCTCAAATGTGGTAGTTGTAGTATTTTCTCCCTCTTCTTCTGATTTTTCTTTCTACTTCCTCTCCATTTCCTCCCGCCGTTTACTCTCTTTATCATTTTCTTTATTTCGAATCAGACTCGGAAAAAAGAGATGTCTTTTATTTCTCATTTCTTTCATGGTGATTATGACGGACCATAATGAATATTATAACATGTTGAAGATGACAGCATATATGTATGCATAATATTATGCCAGTGTAGTCACCAGAATTATAAAAGGCCTTTTCTTAATCGGCAAATGTGCGGCTTGATATACTTCCCACAAAGACATTTTTCTTCTTTAGCTTAGTCAAGATTACTTTTGTCCTTTTTCAAGTTATAGAATTACATAAAAAGGATTTATACAGCTCATCATTAAACATATACCATTTTATATTACAAGAAACTGTGTCAATTAAAAAAAACTGAACACTCATGAGCTCCAAATGTTAAATATTTTATTTTTTTCCACGGAAGTAAATGCCAAAAGTTTGGTGCATATATATAAGCTGGTTGGTAGTTACTTTTCCAATACCATTTTCCGTACTCTTAATAATAATCTTGACAAACGGGATCGTTTTAATGCACAGACACACACAAGTTCAAACGTGTCCTATAATATAAGGAAAAGGATATATGGTTGCATGTGAAAGGAAAGTTGTCGGAAATACAGCAGAAAAAAAATTATATGAAATGGAATTGAATACAAAACAGAGATTTTTTGGGTTTACTTTTTTGACACAAGGACTTTGGGACTTGGTTGAAGGATTCATGTGGGGTAAAACATCAAGCTGTGAAATAGTATGTTATAGTGTGTGTGTGTGTGTATGGGTATTACATAATATCTCATGTTTCGTGAATTAAATTTTTGCTTCTCCAGAAAGAAACATCATACCTCATGTCTTGTCATGCCATGTTTAGTGACGACGAGTGATGATGAGAGATGCAAAAGCTCACGTTGCATTCATTCATTCATTCACTGATAATCATACGGGTATACGGACTTGAAATTTGCTCAGCAACTTTTTCCACCAAAAAATATGAATGTTTGATCTGAAGCCTTAGTACATCTACAAACATAGATACCATATGTGTAATACATGGAATGAGTACAAAGAGAAAGGAAAAATAATTGTGCTTTGACATTTTTCCCCTTTTTTTGCTGGAAATATGGCAGAAGGATGTGTATAGAGGAATTTGTAATAGGATTTTGACATTCCATCCATCCCTTGCTTCATTCCTGACGTGACGTAATAAAAGATCAGAGAAAATATAAAAAATGTTGTTCAAAAATCTACTAAATTATGAAAAGTGATTCCGAGTATTCCTTTTTGAAATTTTGTGTATGTATGTGTGTACGTCGATGTCGTTTGTATCATGTGTTATTACATCAGACAAACACATCTCTCAATAACCATGATGACGATGCTGCTATATTATATTTACCACATTGCTCAAGATCCATTGCTCTAGACGGTTTGTTATTGTCTCAACAGCAAAATGAGAACAGAAAATTAATTGCAAAAATTTAACATTTCCAATCTGATTTGGCACTAAAACAACTATACTAAGCACTAAACTGAACGCTTAATATAATATGGTGCTTAGCCAAAAAAAAATGTATGTAAATAGAAACAACCATCTATCTATTTACTGTACACATTTTTTACAAGCTTTTGAGTCTCTTTTTTTGGAAGCATTATATATATTATATAATGTATAATATCTCATGATATGTATGTGTAGGTATATGGGCTGTAATCATTGCTATTGAAATCCTCGTTCCTGGCACTGACTGACTGACTGCCTCTGAAAATGACACAGATGAAATGATTCATGCAATTCATTCATTTTTCATTTTACTCAAGCTTCTCGTCTTCTCCTTGACTTTTCTTCCCCTTTTTCTTCGTCTTCTTCTTGCTACATGCCAGTAGTAGTAGTAGTAGCACATGGAAAAAGTTAATTGATGAAGGGATAACATTTATGTCCTTCATCCATCCAGCTGACACTTCAACATTATCCATTCATCCTTTTCTGTTGGTGGTAGTAAAAAAGTATGTACCTATATGTCCACTTCTACTAATACTACTACTACTACATAACGCCACATCCAACTGTTCATTTTTTTTTAATCTTTCGTTTGTTGCATGTCATTCTACTTCTCATAGTCTAATGACATACTACGCAATTTAGAATAATATGACGTTCTCAATGATATAACTTCGTCGTATAGCAATTTTATTTCATATAGTGCAACATATATATATATATATATATTCATCTTTACCATGTCATATTGTGTATGTATAAATAGGCATATAAATATGAATATAAATGACGTTGACGGCGCATTTGCGAAGACAGGAAAACTGTAGCAAAAAGTAAGACAGCACTAAATACAGGCTGACTGGAAAACATGAACAAGCATACTTTTTTTGCATGCAACCATTTTCAAAAAATGTATTATTGCGGCTGCAACTGCAACATACTTTTATTCATACGAGTGGAAAACTCGAGCAAAGAAACAAGTTCTCAAACATCAACATAATACTTCATTTTCAATGTCACTTTTTACAAGTTTAGTCTTGTCAATAATTCACTTAATTTATCTAATGTAACGTTATGCTCATGCATGTGTCAATGTGAGTGTATGAGTGTACGCGCACGCACAGCAGCACATGTCTAACGACTTTCTTTTCACTCTGTGCTCCTAAAGGAGAAATATAATATAGGTAGGTATATGTAATCTATGCATCACAAAATATCTCACATTACGCCATCAGACGTAGTAAACAAGCATGATAAAAATCCTGCATTTTTTTTTATCCTTTAAACATCATCGTTCATGCTTTCATACTTCAAATTAGATTTCTCAACAAGATTCTCAAGATTTTCAAGTTAACTACATAGCATCCCAGGGAAAAATCCTAGGATCATTCCTCCGTGGTGATGTGCAGAGAGCGCGCAATGCAATGTATGGATTTAAATACATATAACATGAACACGGACAAAAAAAAAGTTTTTAAGTGGTTTCTTAGGCACGCCAAAAGAAGAAAGTAAAAACAAGAATACAAACATGGTAAAAAAAGAATACATTATACTCGAGTTCAAGTGGACGAGGTCAACCAAATCCATTGAAAAGGGACAACGATAAAAATAGGAATTGAATTGCGCCACCATGCTTATCCAACTCAACTTGAACATTTTCGATCGCTTTTTATGGTCCGATCCGAACCATTTTTTATATAACATGAGTCGAATTGCATATGATCATGTCATCATCATCATCATCATCAGCACACCCGAAGAAAAAAAAAGCTATACAGCAAAGAACACATCAAGTACAATATATACAACTGCTGCTTTACTCTCCTGACTGTGTGCGATGATAACGATGATGATGCCTCGAAACAAATATTGTAAATAAAAGCTATACAGCAAAGAACACATCAAGTACAATATATACAACTGCTGCTTTACTCTCCTGACTGTGTGCGATGATAACGATGATGATGCCTCGAAACAAATATTGAGTACGAAAAGCAAAAAAAAAAAATCGTGAATAATAAAGTAGAAATCGTTGGAGATTTAGCAGCTTCCTTCAAAACTTATGGCGAAAAAAGTTGCGTCTAATATATAATGCAATATGAGCCTATATATGCTATATTCTCTGTGTTTTGACTCTTATTTTCTCTCTGGAAAATATTCCATAAAAAACTAGATAGATAGAAAAGAAAGATGAAGTAGTACTCAAGTATAACGTCTATATAGAGTCTATATTATAGACTGTGTGGGTTAGAGGGATAAGAAGAAGCGCGGGAGTTAAGAATAATCACAAACAAAAGGGAGAACGAGAGGAAAAACAAGAGAAAGAGAGGGATTGATCATACGTACAACAGCAGAGCAGAAGTACATATGTATGTAGCAAGATGATCGTCATCATTTCCCCAGATTGGATGATGCAATCGATTGGATTTGTTAGTTAGATTCCCGGTATTTTCTTCTTCTTCTTCTTATTCTCTCTGATACCAAAACTCAACTCATAACTTGTTCAACTATCTCTTTTCATCCTTTTCTTTCCATTTTACGTAGTATTTCCCTGTCCAAGAAAATAAGAGAATCAAGATAAGAAAGATGAAAACGAGAGTTTCCTTTTAGTAGTAGGAGTAGTAGTTGTGATGATGATGCTGAATGCTCAATTGCTCACTCTGCTGTTCTGTGTTCGCTGGTAGAAGGAGAAAAAATACTAATAAAAAGTTTCTTTCTTCCCTTCGTCTTCTTTCTTGTACTTTTGCAATAGGGGCATCAAAAGCTGTAGTTTTGATAAATCATCTGACGGGAGAGAGAGAGAGAGAGAGAGAAGGGGTGATGTGTACAAAATAAAAGACACGAATGTACACATATGTATACGCACAGACACATAATACCAAACACACATATCATAGGCAAAGAGAAAGGAGGAAGGAACATGGAAATAAATGGAGGATGGAGATCATCGTTTGGAGATAAGATAGTGCATATATGTAAGTTGCAGGAATGATGCTTAAAGGAAAAAAAAGACAGCGTCGAGCTGACTATTGAAAACAAGAAGGACAACGACTAAAGTTCACTTTGCCGAATAGGAAACATGAAGACAGGAAGAAGCAGTTGCTAACTTCAATCTTCCATTTTTTTTTATCCTCAATACATAAACTTGCATGAAAAGAAGAAGAGAGACAGAAAAAACTCGTCAGAATAAATAAGTGAATTTGTAAAGTGTAACTGTGACTTGTACAAAGAGAGGAAGAGAAGAAGATTGAGGAGGGGGCAAAAGGAAGGTAGAGGAGTTTTAAGAAATACATAAGATGATGATGATGATAAGGAGGAAAAGCATGATAAAATACTGGAGAGGAGTAGAAGAGTAGCAGTAAGAAAGAGAGAGAGAGAGAGAGAGAGGCGAGGTGATTGTAAAAGAAGTTGGCTGAGTGTTATGTATGTGCGTGTGTGCTGTTGAAATGTAAAAGATCATAAGGCGGTTTATCCATTTCTTTTACTCTTTCTCTACCTCGCTGCTCTCTAGAAAACTGAATTCCTTTTGTAAAGACACAAGTCATCTTCTTCCTCTTCTTCTTCTCTCTTCTGACTAGTTGTATAATATGAACTGTGAGCATTGTAATATTTTTATGATTTTTTTTTGATGAGGAAGGATAAGGATGATGATGTGATGAGGATGATGAGAGAGATGCACACAAGCATAAATAAATATAGTTTTCCACTCGGAATGCACACACACACACACACACACACAGAGCATTAAAACTAACAAGAAAACACGAAGGTGAAAAGGATACGAGAACAAAGAAGAAGAAAAGAAAGAACTTGATGTTATTCATTCATTCACTCAGGTGTATATTTAATTGCCTTCTTTACGTTCGCATCAGCAGCAACATTGGAAATGGAGGTTAGAACATGGTTTTTCATCTAGTTATAGATGACTAGCTCTTCGAATGATATATGTTACCTTTTGTGTGTCGTATCTAAAATTATCACCTCCTTTACTGGTAACTGGGTTTTTGAGAAAAATTCGGAGAGATCATTAAACGAATAAAAAGTCAATCTCGTTGTGTTTGTGTGAAGTAAAATGTGTGAGTGTATATTTTAACTTTTAAAACTTTTCAACTTGTGGCAAGTAAGGTGTAAATTAAAAAAAAAAATTTAACAATGCAATGTTCATCATTATAATGCATCACTTGACATCACACAAAAATATTTGATCCTCTTTTAAATTTCACCTAGAAACATATAGATGAGTAAATGGGCATGAAGGGCCAGGAGTATTGGGAGTTGGAGTTCATTTCACAAACTTTTATTTTCCAAGCTTTTTCCAGGATATGAAGATGTTCATGGTTACAAATAACAAATTGAAGGATGTGCTAAATACCTAATGATCTTATTCTTGCAGGATTATTATTTTGTGTGTGTGAGGAGGAACATGTATGAAGATCCAAAAATAATGATACATTCTAAATATATATCATACTACTCATGGTATATCATATACATATAACACCACAACTTACGAGAGAGAAAAATGTCAGATTTAACGATTTTACTTTCACAAAATGTTTTGTTTGTTATATCATTCTGTTTTCCAAGCAGCAAATAAAAAATAAATAATGGTCAAAAATCCAAATAATATCCACAATTTGTTACTTGGGGCTATTAAGAGCTTATATATAAAAAAAAATGTGATCTATTTTTGCAACCGATAGTTACAGTTTGAATTGCTTAAAATGATGATAAATCACCATTCACTCGGGAACAGACACACTTGTGAATAGAGAGAAAAAAACAACAAAAATAAAGTAGAAAACGTTGCTTTCAATATTTATTACATTTGTGTTGGTTTTCAATGTGTTTAGGCTAGACTCAAGACTGGGACTAGGAATACACTTGAAAACACATGTCGGACAAAATATACATCTTTATCACACAAAATAAAATTATTCCCTTGACTTCTCTTCTCACAAGGTGTTTTCAATAATGCTTCAATGACATGACAAAATAACTGCGTAGTAGTGCAGAGTGCAAAAAAAAAAGATTTTTATTTATTTTTTTTATGTGAAGGCGGGCCGAGGGCATGAGGGCATGAAACTAAAAGAGACCATAGAAATAAAAAAAAGACTAATAAATATGCATATAGTTTTGACTTTTGTGTTGTTGGTTGTTTTATAGATGCGAAAAAAAATTGGATTCAAAAGACGGCTAATATTTGCCCATATGTGATTTATGTGG
>JAHZNC010002386.1:0-18154 GCA_027744095.1 Zhuqinia jingwanae | reverse complement strand
GGTCCATTTTGTGAGAAAATATGCAAATTAGCTAATTAGTACTAATTAACGTGCCAATTTGCTGAGGTAGATGATAATTAATTAGTATGTGTGATTGTTAATGATATTCTTATGCAACCTAGGTTACTGCATTTAGTGGGACAATTTTTTCCATAACCTAACTCCATGGTCATAACCCGTGCACAAATCTGGCACGATTTGCTTTTATTATAATATTGTATATTAATCACTAATCAGCGTGTCAAATTACAACGATTTATGGAATAAATTTTTTTGAGGTTACGGACTAACATTACCATGCTATCACAATTTATGGAACAATAACTTATTTAATTTTTCCCTTATTCACAATTCATCGTAATTAATGCTACATCATAATTTATTAAGCTGATTTCATAAATATTTAATATAAATAGGCAAATTTGGTTAATATCCATGTTCTAAGCATATATAAGTAAACGTGTTCCTTATTTTAGTTTCTTAATGTTTTATGCATTAAAAACAAAGCAAAATCTAGTTTACAATTTAAAATGTTTTTATAATTATATTACTTATGCCGTGTACTCCATACACATGAGCACAGTATCAACCGTGTTCATCACAATGGTCTCAAACATTCTTGTCTTGGTATCACGCACCAAGTATCCAATCGCATTACAATAAAATGCCATTGGCTGAAAGGATTTAAGCACCCTGATATTGTATCGCCTGGAACCCCGGCTACATTCATCAATTCGAAACTTCCATTTTGTAACCATCGATATGCTCATCTCTGCTGCACATGTTGCACACGGCATCGCAATAGCAATGATAACCATTGCCAGCATCGCCATCAATGGATTCAGCCAGTAGAGGAGTGGACTCAGGATCTTCCAACCAACAAATGTACCAGTCAACGACAAGATGGCTATGAACATTCCACCTTCAATGCTGTAAAATAGGAGATTTGCTGCAGGACGAATGCTTTTCACGTGAATTGCGTACATGGCGGCATATTGTTCTATGCCTTCGGAAACATCCGCCTTTGAGACATCTTCAATGATTTCCAACAGATTTGCAGTGACCTTTGCCGAGATTATCAGAATTAGAAAGATGGTTCTGATGGTGCGCACAGCTTCCATTGTACATATGACAGATCCCAGCCAAGGTACAATCCTTAACGGCAGGACAAGCCAAATGGGCCAATTTTCGTACTGGAGAAAGTGCTGGACAGTGTAGGAAATTGGATCTCTTCTAATTATTAGAATAGCTGGACCGTGGATGATGGGGCACATCGCAAAAAATACGATAGCAGACACCATCGTCAATCCAACCAGGTCGACTTGTTTTCGTTGAGACTTGTTTTGGAACTTGCGAAGTTCCCTCCACACCAGCAGCAGTAGCCCATTCCGTTTTCCCTTTTTGTCACTCGGGCCTCCATACTTGTTTTTCATCTGGAGTAGCATGTTGAGATAGGACGCAATTTCTTCCACGTTTTTACACAGATTGTAATTCATGCCCATGCAAAGAACCAAAGGGGCTGTGAGTACAACACTGAAGAAGATAATATTGCTGGAAATTGTGTTGGGATGAAAAAGGCCCTGGTAAATTACAATGTAGAATGTTGAAAGTGGCCAGATAATACAAACTAAAAAAATATAATTGAAGTAAAAATATTTCAGCCGCTTGTGATTTTTTTCGTATGTGAAACGCTCTGATTTGGCATCGTAGCTTAAAACGTAATGAGAGTATGGTAGTTTATCTGTAACAAACTGGTTAAGCTCAAGAGCCTTCATGCAAAGTAACGACATGATGGATAGAGAGTAAAGTGTTCAATGTCTGTTATAGGACTTGAAAAATAAGAACATTCTAAAAAACTAAAAAATAGAAGTTTAAATTTAGTTTTAGTAAGGAAGTTTTTTTTGAAAAACAACTGGTTTAAAAATTATGTTAGTTTATTTTTTTCTTTGATTATTATAATATAAATAATGACATATTCAAAGATGGTAAAAATCCACGCCCAGCTCTATTTTGGACGGACGATGGATTTAACGGACATATTGGATGAACTGGATATATTCCCTAAAATTGATTTAAATAGTATTTACTTTACTCCAAACATTCTATGACATGGTATTAATGCATGTGGTTTCTATTTCCGGCCAGTTTTCCCATTAAATTCACTGGCAAAAAAGTGGACTAACTCAATTTTAAGTCTACCGTCCATTATCCAGCGTCCAGTGGGCATGCCATCCTTGAAAATGACTCGTTTAATATAGCTAAAAAACAAAACAGACTAGGTACATTTTTTTGAGCTACTAACATGCCGAAGTCGATAGTACCTGGTATACTTGGAAAACAATTGTTTGCTTTAAAAGTTATTTTGTGTTTGGTAATCTTTTTTTACCTAATGTACTACTTTTTATTATTATGAAATACTAGAAACTGACCCGTCTTCGACCGTAAAAAATAATATACATACAACAGTTATAATAGTAGTGACCTCTATTTACATGCATTTTGGATGACCTGATCAGGTTTCTGGTCTCAAAATTCTGCACAACATTTATTTGTCATCTAATTTTCATTAATTTTCTAACCAATCTACTCGCCATAAAATGTTTTATCAATGAAAACCGAAGGATTTGTCCAAGTTTGTTCATTCATGATTTATAACACAAAAAATATGGTTAAGTTCGATAAATAATAATTAAATCAACTTTTGGCTATGTACAGTAACGAAACTAATTCTTATCCTACTCATTTATACCTTTTGAATGATATGCCACATGCCAAACGAGCAAATTTTTTTTTTTAAATAATACGAAAAAAAGTTACAACCCTACTGGGTTTTTTGTGACATAACTTTTGTATTTTCGAACCAGGTTTTTCCAAACATGTCCTATAACCATCGTCATGTTGACACCAATGTTGACACAAAGTTTCATGAATCTCAGTCAATCCGTTCAAAAGATTTTGATGACCCGATCGAGGTTTTCTTTTGTATTTTTCATATATACTTTTTCAAACATAGCGCACAACATTCGCCTTGCCAAGACGATCATTTCTGCATAGTTTAATGCATGTAGCTTTTATGATTTGCGAGATCATATTGAATATACGGACAAACCGACTTTCGACAATATATATAAGATATATATGTATGTATGTAACTCAGCATAATATACAAAAATCAATAATTATATTTTGTAGAAAATGTTAACCGTTTTATGCGGATTTTTACTGGAAGTAATTTATAATAGAATATATCCATACTCTGCAGCGTTAAGCCGGAAGTGATATTTTTTAGCTATCTGGTACGGCAAATGGATAGAATAAAATTCCAACTGAAAAAAGTAAATTTAAATGTTGCATGTTAGTGACTTTGCTCACCTTTCAAGTTCTGATTTACCTTACCTACCTTCTTAGATTGTACTGATCTAATTGATCGCAAACCAAAATGAGTTCTTAGTGTATTTATAGCTCTATTCTAATTAAGTTTAAAGTAGTCCATACAAGAAGACGTTTCACGAAAAAAATGTTTGAAATTGTGTTTTTGATTAAATGCGTAAAAATTAGAGAGCTAGTTGACCAGGAAAAATTATCAGATTTTGGAAAACAAAGGAGCGGCATAAAGATTTAATAAAAATGTTTTTGTTAAATCCCATAATGTTTTTGCTATTTAATGAAAATAGTTTGGAAAGAAAATTATTCACGAAATATTTAGAAATATTTTTTATTTTGAAAGAAAATACGTCACATTTCCATTCCCATGAATATTAAATTTACGATACATAATATAAAAGTACTCTATGGTAAGCTATTCTAACTTTTTGTAGCTACCTGAAGTAATCCTACGTTTAAAAATTGTAGTTGACTGAAAATGCGAACCGCTTTATGTGGATTTTAACCGGAAAAAATTTATAATCAAATATATCCATACTCTGCAGCGTTAAGCATGAAGTGATATTTTTAGCTATCCGGTATGGCAAATGGAAAAGTATAAAATTCCAAATCCAGTTGACCTGGACAATTCATCAGCTTTTGAAAAATAAACTAGCGGCCTAGAAATTAAATTTTGCATAACCCATAGTGCTTTTCCTATTTAATGAAAAAAAAAATTGAAAATAAAAGAATTTTATGTCTTAAAATCCGTTTACATTTCGTTGCCATGAATATTAAAAATTTACTATATAAAACACAAAATTATTATAAATTAAGCTATTTTAACTTGTAGCTAACTGAAATAAGTTTAAGGATCTATTAAATTTTTAATCATAAACTTCTTCGTACAATATAGCTTTAAAAAATAAAACATGCTATATGTATATTTCTTTAAACCTACTAATAAAGCATGCCGAATTTTGTAGTACCTGGTTCATAGGGACAAGAATCATGCTTGTTTTGGAAGTTGTTTTGATTACTTTTTATTAAAAAAGAAGATAAGTGAGTTCTATAAAGTAAAAAAAAGTATGTTTGTGTCGCATTGCTTCATTTTAAAGAAACTATTAAGCTACATACATCCTAATGCGTTTAGAATCTATCAAAATGAAAGAATTTCGGAAATAAAAGTTTGTGACAGCTTTAAACAAAACGTTTATTATGCTAATATATTAAAGCTCGGGAGGAAGGGGCGCAAATCAATTTTTATATTTGTTTAACAAATTTATACCTAATCCAATTGGGAAATTAAAAGTTAATGGTATTATAGATTTTTACTAT
This sequence comes from Zhuqinia jingwanae, assembly GCA_027744095.1. NCBI lineage: Eukaryota > Metazoa > Arthropoda > Collembola > Entomobryomorpha > Paronellidae > Zhuqinia > Zhuqinia jingwanae. The sequence continues at coordinate 13,453 of JAHZNC010002386.1, read as the reverse complement.
AGATACCCAATACAAATGCATACATATATACCTACATAATATTTATTATATATTTTGATTAGGTGAATTTTATAAATAAATTGTTTTATGTTAATATGATTAGTTTTATTTTTGGTACAATTACTATTTTTAGTGAATCTACACCATTCTTAAGTATTATAAGCAATTTATACATGGCATTATGTACATATGAGGCTTGTACGTAATAGGTATCGGCTATCCGGAGTTCAAATATGATGCCCATTTTGTCATAGCGTTTAGTTAATTGTAGTTAACTAACTATAATTAACTTTTTTAGTCAGAGTTGGGCCAAAACCAGTACGTGTGTGTAATCTGACGTGCTGAGTTCGAATATGACATCTATTTTGAAATCACAATCAGTTTAATTGTATTCCGAAGTCCATAACTTCCGCTTACCTGGGTTTATTAGTTGTATGTTTGCCTCCATTCAAAAAAATAGGTTGGTTCAATAACTGGAATAAAGTTTGGTAGAATTTTAAAAACATGAACAAAAAATCTACGTGTGTAATTCAAAACAAAAAACAAAAAAGGGTTTGGCTTGTTCATGTCCTAAATTTAAACTTGTTTTCTGTGATGGCTCAATAATATTTTATAATTTTGTGGAGAATATTTTATAAATGGTTATCGGTTCCATACTCAACTTTTTCATTACCACACCGTACCCAATCACACGTTTTTATATCCTCAGAGATATTTTTGACTTATTTTTTATTACGTATTATTTTTTTAAACGCTTTGTGACGCTCAACAAAGTTAACTTTTAAGAGAACACTCAAAACAACGCACCATAAAAGTACAACTGCATATAATATATACAAAAGTAGAAATAAAATCCTGGGGTGGAGGATGGAGTAATGAGGGAAAAGTTTGGTAGGGAACCTTACAACCATATTTCATTACATGTCTAGCTGTCTAGCATTGTGGCAACATGCGTATGTATTTATATAAGTTGTTTTACGATAGTCATCATAACCGTTACATGTTTTGTATTTTAATTACTTCTTTTTCAAGTTTCTGGCATATCAACCACTACTGTGGTACCTGACGATTGACGATCGGTGAAGAATATTAAGATATTTGTTTTGAAAGTTTTTTCTTGGTCGCTAGCTCGCTCCTTTCACGTGTGTGTAATATATTAATGTTGGAGGTATTTAATTTATTTTAAAAGCNTTAAGATATTTGTTTTGAAAGTTTTTTCTTGGTCGCTAGCTCGCTCCTTTCACGTGTGTGTAATATATTAATGTTGGAGGTATTTAATTTATTTTAAAAGCAGCATATTGACAAGAACGCAAAGACAAAAATCAATGAAAGTTACTGGGGTAAGCTGATCCACAAAGTTGACTGATCCAATCTTCACCTTTAATGGCTGAAGGGATTTTACAAGTTTCCCATAACATCTATCCCGTTTTATTTGGTAATCTGAGTTTAAGTTTGTTCTAAAGCAAACCAAAGTTTTCTTGGAATCCGTGTAAATCCCTCCAAAATTCCCAAAACAAGCAATGATACCAATAAATGCTTGCACAACTGCGGCCCCCAAAACAATAAACTGTAAAACATTCAAACTAGCCCAACTTGTAATAAATACAAATAATCCAATTACAATGCAACTGCCAAAAAAGTATAAAAATGTGGCTATAACGATATCTTGCTGTATTCCATTAAAGTAGCAAAGCAAAAGTTGCACTTGGATAAACAAGTTGATCAGTATAAACTTATTCTGACCCCTAAACCGTTGAAGGTTAGCCCAAAGATTATTGATGTAGTTGCGCAAGCAACAAGCCTCAACAAAACAAAGTTGGATCCCACCGAAAAAGTAGTTTGCCATCAGCTTCATTCCAGACCATTGGAAAAGAAGACAGCAACTCGTCCAGTAACAAAATGAAACAAATCCACTTACAAGTAGTTTATCTTCCGGGTTTGAGATGTACTTTGAACATTCTTGAAGGAAGCCAAATCCTGCTGCATAGGGTACACATGGTCGTAACCATATACGAATAACGTGACATGTGAGGGTAATGGGAGTAGTAAATATGGCAGTCAATTGAAGAAGTTTGATCAATGCAACGGATTTATTTCCAGGAGAATGCAATAGTAGTTGTCGTAGTCCATCTATTTATTTGAGTTACGGAACATAAATGGCGAACCAGTTTCTGGGGGGCGATTTTATGGCGAGCAAAAACTGGCAAGTTTTTTACATAGCACAGATTTTTATGGCAAGTTTCTTATATGGTGCGGATTTTTATGGCAAGGTTTTTTCGTGGCAAGGAAATGCCAAAACTTCAGTGTATTTATTTATCATAAGTACACATGTGTACACCAAAAATATAGGAAATTATAGATTAAAACTTTGAGTTTTCAACTTCATGTTGTGCATTTTTTGGTTTACATACATGTACGTATGATAAATAAATGCACTGAATTTTTAGCATATCCTTGCCATAAAAATCTGTGCCATGTAAAAAAACATGCCAGTTTTTGCTTGCCATAAAATCGCCGCCCAGAAACTATTTCCCCATTTATATTCCGACTCCCATTTATTTTTTTAAATGTGGTCACAAATTTTGTTTTTAGATTAATGGTTAATTAAAAACGTATATTACCTGAAATTAATTTGCCCTCAAAACGCACAAGTAAATTGAAAAGCTCCACCACCTCCTTTTGTCTCGAGTAATAAACGTAAAATAAAGAGGCAAAGGTGGTGAGAGTCACAACATACAGCATTCCTTCGTATATCACCTCATTTGAGAAATTTCCTCGATGGTGTACTAATTGCAGCGTCATTATGGCTATTATTAGGGTCATGATAGAAAACTTCATAAACAACTCCTTTTCTAATTTCTTGCTAGTTGAAAATTTTAATCTATAAGTAATGGGATCGATTTGATAAAAATATGAGCCAAATTTGTTGAGAAGCTTCAAATTCAAAACAATAAGTTTGATTAGATTTTTTGTGAAAAGCATGTTGATAATTTTGTTGGAACAGAATGTCTGCTATATCTAGTTGGCTTATTAGACAGGTTATCCAAACTGTTTAGCTGTTTGTGGCACTGAAGGTGTTACGGTTTAGCAGTTGCTAATAAATTACAGTTATATGATTATGTGTCCGCGTATTGACAAGTTGCTATAGTTTGAATACTTTGCAGCCTTTAAAAATATGTCGAATGGAAACACTCCAAAGATAACAGTATTCAAAAAAAATTTTCTTCTTAATCTTTGAAAAAATGTGTTAATGTTTAAAGCAGTAATACATTTCTGATGGTTCTTAAAACCGGAAATGATATACAGATAAAAATGCATGTACGATTTGCATGAACGATTCGCAGACTAAATGAAAATTTGGACATGTAATATTTTAATTGTTTTGTTTTCAAACTGTCATGTTATTTATTCAGCATACATATATTTTTGCTTAAAAGACACTCCTTTTCCAAACATTTCAGTTTTATTTTTACATATTCCATGTACGACTTATAGCGATATATGCGGAATGTTTCAAATATACGGAAAATATGAGAACATTACTAAATATTTTAGTTTTATGTTGAAATTATGTTAACAACAACAACAATACGATATGTACTTACAAATGATATCTTACACAATTAAATTAATAATCTAATAGGCAATAGCTAATTTTGTTAAGAAAAACATTATTTTGGCGTGTATCTATAATTTATGATAGCCAATAATAAATTGTATACCAACTGTTTTCGTTTACAAAGTTGTGGTTCTGGTTACTAGAACGCTTCAGGAAAGGTACAAATGCCAGTAATTTTTTTCAAAAACATCAAATAACCAAATGCCTAACTAAATTGTTCCAGTCTAGAGCTTACCTATCTCTATGTATATTGTAGCAGAATATTTCAAATCGTAAAGCACAATTACATAATTATTTCCATGTTCTGATTACCGGCGTTATATACTTAGAAAATACACATTTAAAGGAAAAGTACCAATAAATTTATAAATATTGTAGCGGCAGGCTATAATATTAGTATGCATATTATATTTTGATTTAATTTCATGTTTGCTATAATGTTTGAATTATTTTATGTACTACTACTACTACACAATTCCACATATTATTTCAAACCATGTTTTGATTGATGTGTCGAATAAGCTATAAGATAAATGCGAGTGAGCGTCACAATATATTAGGTAGGGAGAGCTTGTCCTTCAAATAACATCCTCCAAAATAGGGGCCTATACTAATTGAAAAAAATTCACAACAATTTTCAACTCTCATTAATACTTTTAAAGAAAGAATACGTACTCTTGAATAATTTTTGTAATAACTCACTTATTTTAAAAGAAACGCGTGAACAATAATACTAAAGCGAAAATCAATAAATGTACATACATGGCTTTAATGGCGGAAGTGATTAAATGCAAACTTGCAGAATATTATATTTGTTAGAAAACGCCTTGATATTGACAAATTTCTACAAAATAAATGTATTTCGTATCGCTTGCCTAATTTGTCTGACTACAGATGTTTTCAATTAGCAGGTGTGTCATCATCTAAAAAGAATATGACACAAGTCAAATATCGAAAGCGATTCTTTATTGCAAAATTTGCATTTATGAATTCTCACGTTGCGTCCATAGTCATATTAAACACATTTAAAGCATATACCATCAATCAATCAATCAATATAAATTCTGATTAGTTTGTGTATATTTATACCTCGTGATGTAAATTAAGCATTTTATGAACCGGCCTGCATTTGGAATATAATAAAGAGGTATGTTCCAACAACTCCTACCACCTGAACACAGTAACGCACAGAACATCATTTAGATTATACTGATTTTATGTCATGAATCATGAACAAATATGTTTACAACATTTACTAGAAATGAAATTATTTACCGAAAACAAAAAAGAGTAAGAAATGGAGAACATTTTGCATGACATTGAAATGGTTTCAATGGCAACTGAAGAGTAAATGTGCTGCAGTGTTAGAACATCCCGCAAGGATAGCAGTTTACTCATCATGCAAGTTTCACTCCACTTTCTAAATGTGCTTCGCATCTAAATAGTAAACCAAAAAAATGAATTTAAAATCAAATAAAAATATATGTATCTTAATTTCACCAAACATTACACTACAGAATACCATTTGCTGAAACTCGGAAGCAATAACTATCCACAGCGCAGCAGTTGTCATCAAATAAAAGACATAGGCCACCGCAGGGTATCCTTTGAATCCCAAAAGCAGATTTGGAATTGCAATAGAAAATGTTACCAATGTAACGCAGTAACAAATCAAGAGATCCCCAAAAACGGTTTGAACCCAATCCGTAGCCGTTTGCATTTTCATACGGAGTGTTTGCCCTTGGCGGATTGTGTCCGCGATTGATTTGGTGCCAGTAGTTAATAATTGCTGGGTAACGACTTTTCCTTGAAAATACAAGTCAACAGCCAATGCAACAAATATTCCTTGGAGGAAGGTGTAACACGTGGTTAATGCGTACACAAGCCCACATTGTAGTATTGTCTTTATGGCATATCGTCCAGCAAATAATTTATATCGCAGATCCAATACTTCAAGTACGTCTTTCACCTCAAACACGGATCCAACTGCCAGATATACCCAACTAAATATGCAATATCCCATCATCATAGATTTGTGCAACTTTTGTTTGCAATTAAGGGTGAGCCCATTTTGTGACACCATTTGCATGAGTCGCTGACTCCCTTCCTTGGTCCACAAAATTCTTAAAAGGATGAGGAGTTGTGACAGAAAGCTAAGGTTGTTTATCGAATGAAAAATATGGACAGGTAGCATGAGATATGTGCTACGAGCAATGTGATAGGATGCAAAATAGATACAAATAATTATCCATAGTAGCATGAACAGGTGAACAATCGCGCAACATACGCGATGAACTGTCCACATTTTCATTTGTTGTATGCGTCCTTTGTATACAACCTTAAATGGAACGGCGCAAAGGTAAAAGTTCAAGTTGAGAAAGTATAGAAAGGATGAAAACAACGGAGTGGAATCGAAGCGATGAATGGCGAAATCCTCTTTCAAGTCCGCTTCGATCTCAAGAGTAACACTGTCTTTACAATAGTTTTTGTTACTTGTTGGGTTATAAGTGGGATAAAGAATGAATGGTATCATGATTATGATATATTTTTACGGGTGGCTAGTTCAACTGTATGATTTTTGTGTGGATTTATTTTGTTATTTTACAGATAGTTACAATATGGATTTTTTGTTCTGATTAAAAAATTTTTGATGTTGGTGAATTGGCGCACCAAACTGGAACTGGTACTCTTGAGAAGTATCTCTAGAGAACTGCGACAATACTCCACTAAATTTGAACAAACTACATAAATAACTGCAGTAAGATTACCATTAAGTCAAAAATGATGACATGAACATCACCTTAAAAAGTCGTGTTTAACTTTATTACATGATTAAGTGATTTGTTTATACATATCATATTTTGGCAAATTTTGGTGATTTAAACCTTATAGATAGCAAATTGCAATCAACTTAATGGAAGTGAATTAGAATAGGCGTTCAAATGACCAAAGTATTCAATGGCATACATTCAAGTAATGGACTAGTCAGAGAAATATAAAAAAATATGGCAGTACTCTTTGGTGGTGATGCTGACAATTTGGAAAATTATTGTGTAGATCAATTAGGGTAGCAAATGTATGATTACTTCACATTTTGAAATGTTTACACAGGTTTACACGCTAAGTGAGCTTTTTAAAATAAAATAAATTGTTAAACATACAGGTTTGATAAAATTGCATCGATGAAATTAGTGACATTTGACATGTGTATACCGGTTGTTAAATTAATAATTGGAGCATTCAAATTGACATAAACCCTTTATATCCATCTCAACCTTCAAAAAGAATGTAATTTATCTAATGTAAAATATTCATTAAAAATTTTCACTTTACATTTGTATCATGTCAGAGAAAATTCGGGTTGATGCATGTGGACATTACCTTGTAACGGAAATAGTATTTGCGGGAAACGGGCAGATCCTAATCAACCTTTCCCAGTCAACCTTTCCCGGTGTGGACACTTAACGGTGCGGACAGTTCCCGGTGTAATCTTATGTAATCCGGGCGGCACACACTGTAATACTGTAGACTAAGCATAGTCGAAACCTCGGCATAACCGGTAAGAGACTCCTCCGCTAAATGATTACACCGGGCTCATTCCACACCGGGATATTTTGGCCGGGAACGGTTGACTGGGATCCATCCGCGACCCGTATTTGCTCAGCTTTATATCAAGTTGCTTAAAATTCTTTAAGAGACAAACGTGCCCTAATTTCTGGTTCTGTGGTACCATTTGTATCTGGTACAAGGGAAAATGCAAAGATATGAATCATGGATGCCAAGAATAGGATAGATCCAGAATAGAGCCCGATGCACAGCGATACAAAACCCTTTTTACTAAGGATTTTTTTTTAAATTAGGAATTGATGCAAAAAAGCAGAGTTTGTTATCTACGGGGGTTTGAGATAAAAGATGTAGGTGAAGGTACTTTGTCGTTTAGAAAAAGATAAAAGATATAGATAAAGATAATCTTTGTTTTGGAAGTTAGCTAACAGATATAGATGAAGATATTTCGTTCCTTATAAGTAAGATAAAAGATATAGATAAAATAAATACTTTGCCCCTTGAGCTGAAGATAAAAGATAAGATGAAGGTACTTTTTTGATAAGGCTCAGATAATAGATACTATAAATAGATATTTTTGGAACAGCTGAAAGCGGAGTTCACGTTAAAAAATCAGTTATTTTATTGATTTTCAGGATTATATACATAGTTGAAGATAAAACGTAAAGATGCGAATATTTAACGTCGAGAGCCATGATAAAAGATGAAGATATAAATGTTTTGTGCCCCAAGCCGTAGATATAAGATAAAGATATAGATACCTTTTTCTTTGATGAAATTGATAAAAGATAAGATAAAGATGAGTATCTTATCTATATCTCATGTCTCGTCTTAAAATTCTTTCAAAGAAAACAAACTCTGTAAAAAAGATGGTCTACAAGATAAGGTCAACAAATTTTTAAAACTCCAGTACAAAACATATGCGATTCAATTAAGATCTCTTCTATTTCTGGCGTCTTCTGTTGTTGACTTTCGGCATTACAAATTGCATCTGCGTTCGCCCTGATTTTACAAATGTGCATGTTTTGGAAAACATGATACATGATACAACACGCAATACTTTTATAACAAATTTCTTAATTTTTCCCCCGTTAAAAATAAGAACCATTACTTGCTTTAAAATACTGATAATGAATAAATTGTTATTTGGTAGATTAAATGTCAATATAAATATATATGCATGTAATGATGGTGGTCATCCTTTTATATATGTTAGCAGATAACAGCATTTTGTTCAATTTTGTTTCTCAATCCTTTCATGTTGTAATTCATTATTACTTATCGTTTGTGATCTCATTGACGTCAATTATTTATGAGCAAATGATGTAGCTTGAACCAACCCAAATGTCATGAGTTATCTCAAACCACTGCTCTATCAGTTCAACAAACTTCAGTTTGTTCGATAATGAAATGGATATCACTGGCAAAATAATGTGCAATTTATCACAAGCTTTCTCGAGTACTTAATTAAAAATTGTTTCATCAGACAATGACTAATTAATAGAAAACAGTTTTAGTCTGCTACAGAGGTGCGAAATGGAACAGTATTCCAGAAGCACTCCTACTTCGTTATATTATCATCAAGACATTTAATTAAGTCATACTCTACCCTTTGCAAGGCTTCATGTATAATCTTAAAAATTAAATAGTTAAAAAAAAATTTATTTCCAAAGCTTAGAACATTTTTTTATTTCTTCCGTCAACTTATTTCACTACATGATTAAGTGAACAGCCTGTTGCTGTCTTGAGACTAAAAAAATCATGGAAAAAGTTGATACTACAAGTTCTCGTTCGACTGAATCCCAAGTACCAATTGTACTGGTAACATCAATAGACAGTGGAGTGTCAAGAACAAATTATAACAACAATTCGGGAGGAAAACCCGCAGAAAAAGAGCTGCTGCTCAAGATTGTTGCGCAAAATAACCAGAACGAGGATGCTGACGACACTGAAAAAAGGCGAGAATCATTTAAAAAATAAAATTGATTAAAAAAAATCATAACAATGCAAAAATATATTTAATTTTGAACAGACTAACAAAAAGGAAGAAACTATTAATTTTCGGAGTTGCCACTATTGCAGTTGTTGTTGCAATTTGTCTCGTTGTGGTTCTCCTCAAGAGCTCCTCATCACCCAAGATGAGTAATTACGAAAAATTTCTCAAAGGTGAATTTTTTTAATTATTGTTTTTTGCATTAAAACTAGAAAAAAGGTTGAAAAACATGCTTCTGTTTATTTTATTTTATTCAGAAAGAAATTTAGTAGATGTTGTACCAGATGACACATTGGAGGTGGACTCCTGTACCACGCGTCGGTGCAAAAATGCAGGTAAAATACAACATAATTTAATATCTGTAATTATTCTTAAATGCAAAATTATGTAAATTTTTTTGGAATGTATTCATAATTCATATTACCACTTGACTATAAAGTTAATGAAATCATCAATTCATTGGACACGTCCGTGGATCCCTGTGAAAATTTCTACGAATTTGCTTGCCGAGGCTGGCAAAAGAATAACCCTCGACCTGGCTACACTCCGGATTGGAACGTGTACCTTAAATTAAATCAAAAGACAAGCAAAACTATAGCAGGTTTGAAAGAAGGTTAAAAGTTACAATAATTTTCATATCCGTTTGATTATTTTTATTGCATTTTTTTTGTTTGAAATTAAAAGGGATTCTTCAGGAAACTGATCCCGGACTTCCGGCCCTCCAACAAGCAAAAAGCTTTTACGCCAGTTGCATGACAGTAGACGACAAGGATGACGACGGAGTCCCTCCCAGATTTTTAAACAAGCCCAACAATCAGGACACAACCAACGCGACATACCAAGTCATCATGAACCTTTTAGACCGGAACGGTGGATGGCCTATACTTTTCGATCACGGCACTTGGAAAAGTTCCGCATTTGATTTGACTGATACTTTGGTTTCCCTGAAGAAATCGCTAGCATCACCCATGTTCCTTGATATTTCATCCCGACAAAGCCCACTTGGTTTGGATGGAATAAATCTAATCATGATTAATCGTCCATCCGCATCTTCCTCTTCTCTTATCAACGACATTGTTAGCAAGGAAGCAATGTTGGAGGCCCTGAAACCCATATTGGCTTTAAAAGAGTTCATTGTAAATGTTTCAAAAGAGCTCATGGATTTTCAAGGAAGGTCATCCCACGTGAATGAGACGTCTTTGGAGAGGCAAGCTTGGCAAATAATTTTCGTGCAAAGTGAGATCCAGCAGGCAGCCAAAGAGGAAATCGATCCCTTTTTAAAATTTTTGATGGGTATAACGAAAAATTTCCTTGTGTCAACCAAAACGAGACTACAAGTAGTACTGGATGCCTTTACACATCCACTTGATAATAAAATTCGGGTGGGCAAGCTCCTTTCTCGGCTGTACTCCCCAATCCCACCAAACGAGGACCTGGACACTGAAACAATTTTGGTGCTAAATGCGGACTACATTTTGTCCATATCCAAGCTCTTGACTGAATTAAAAACAGAGGCACTCGCAAATTACCTCATGTTCCAAATGATTTTAAAAATTTCCCCGTACTCAACACCAAAAATACAAAAGCTTTGGCATGACTTGAAAAGGGGGCTAGAGAGCACAACTGGGAAATTCCGTAGACAACAAGTTTGTGTGGAAAAAACCCAACAAAAATTTTCTATTGTTGTGGGACAAGCTTATGTGAAAAAGACACCTTTTGATCACTTCACCGAGGTAAAAAATGTTTAATTAAATAACATAAAATAATGATTATTTTTTTGTTATTAAAAAAAAATTGGGATATAATTTTTTTACAGGTGCGAAACATTTTTTACGGGGTGAAGCAGAGTTTTACCGCTTTGATTTCAGGTTCTTATCTTCCCCACTTGAATAAAACATTGTTGTCCGGGGAATTAAAAGACACGGAGCTTTGTCTAGGATATCCAGAATGGATTTTGGATAACGACAAAGTTCAAAGCGAGTACAACGGAGTATGATCCAATATTAACATTTTCGTTATAGCTTTGATGACCTCACACTTTAAAAAAAAATATTTAAAAACTTGTTGCATGATTTTCAGTTGTCATTACCTGGATCTACTTTCCTGGACGATCTGATATCTGTAAATAATTGGTCTACTCGGAAACAACTCAATACTCTTTGGGAGCAGCTGGACAGGAAAAATAAATGGTAAAGGGTGGATCATTATTATTACAAGTAAATGGCCTCGTGCTATACCCACCATTGGAGCTTTTCACGAAATGGGACGGTATTTAGTTTGTAAGTACTTTTAACAAGATTATTTTATAAGATGACATACGAATATTTGTTGTTATATTTCAATTTTTTAATTATTTGTTTCCAGATTTACCGTTGGGAATGCTGCAGGACCCGTTTTTCAACGTTGATTTACCCAAGTGTGTAGCTTCGACAACAACAAATTCAGAAAAAGCATTAATTATTGAATTGACATTGAATTCAGGAGTACATGAAAAAATGATGTAATAATTTATTGCTGTAAAAATTTTAATTGCTTTATTTGTATTTTGATAGCGCCATTAACTATGGATCCCTGGGAAGTGTGCTGGGTCACGAGATTATTCATGGTTTGGACGGACCAGGTACGTGGGCGATTGGTTAAAAATCAAATGCATTTTATCGAGGTTATTTTCATTATGAGAAGTTCTATTTTTTGTGACAATAAAAAGGGTGGTCACGTTTGAGCAATGGAAGTTTGACACCATCTGCAAAATGTCTTGTAAAGCAGTATGGAGCTTTCAAACCTGACCTTCTCAAGAATGAAAATATGATGGTAAATGGGATGCTCACATTGAACGAAAATATTCCTGATAACGCCGGCTTACTTGGAGCATACACCGCCTTCAAAAAGCATAAAGGAAACACGCCCATTCCGAAAGCATTAAAAAAATACACGGAAGAACAGCTATTTTTCATTAGCTTTGCTCAGGTAAAAATAATGAGAACTAGAATTTGATATTTGTAACAAAAGCGGAAGTAAAACAAAAATTGATTTGGGTTTTAAAACTTTCATATAGAATTGGTGCCATTCAACCAGTCCATTTGGCTGGGGCCAAAAAATGGCAAGTGATGACCATGGACCAGGCATGTTTCGTGTAATGGGCACTTTACAAAATTCAAAGGAGTTTACACAGGCCTGGAAATGTGGGGCTGGGTCTAAAATGAATCCATATCAAAAGTGCTCATTTTTTTAAAGCTTGATTAAAGGATTGCAATTTTTTAACAAAGTATACTTAAAAAATGTTAACTACATATCGTTTTGAACTTAAATCATAAATGAAATACATAAAATTAAGTGGAAATAAAATAAATGTTACCAAGTTGAAAGTTGCCCTTTAACCTCACACAAGCATGTGTATAGGATAATGCATACAATAAACAACATTTACCTAAAAAATCACAGTTAATAGTTTTTCCAGTGCTCTAAAAAATATCACAAGGTACATTAATTTAACCATCTAATTATTTCTGATACATTTTCTAGAGCAAAAACCGGGACATGATAGTTTACTGTGAGAAATTTTGCTTCAACATTAAGTCAAGTTTTAAGACGAAATGTTGCTGATGAAACAAGTGACTTGTGCAAGACGAAAAGAAAAAATATGAAGGAAATTATAAAAAATAATATACATAAGAATGGGATATACATTTTTTTCTATATTTCATTGCAGGTGTTCAATTAATTACAAAAAATCTTTGCAAAACAAAATTCACTTGATTACAAAGTTTTTATTTTGAAAATTGACCAGGTTAAAGGATGATTTGCCAAATAACGTAATAAAACTGAGCTAATCCTGTGAATATGCATGATGTATGTGTATGGTATAATATTATGACGACGGACAAATTACAAAATCAACATTGGATTAAATGGACAAAGTGGTTGATGTGGGCTACCTAATAAGAGTAATGAGTTATAATTTAAATAAAAAATTATTTAAATGTGATGTCAATAAAGATGTAAATAAGGACACACAATTCACTTCGAACTTTTATAGAACGTTTAGAAATTTATTGGCGACATGTTTCGCTTAAAAGGATAGCTTCATCAGGCTAATATATAAATTAGATTCACAATAAACCTAAGTAAAGCAGTAGTTATGAACTGTTATCACTACTTTCTGCTGTGTTTCGACCACTAAGTTAGTTATAGTTAGTTAACTACAATTAACTAATTGCGATTTCAACATAGATGTCGTATTCGATCTCAGCATGTAAGATTACATGCATATACTGATG
>JAHZNC010002385.1:0-10220 GCA_027744095.1 Zhuqinia jingwanae | reverse complement strand
GGCAGGATACTGTGAATGCAGTTCGCAATTCCATATTTCACATACACACACACTACTATACTTGATAACTGCTGGTTAAATAATATTATGCACGTTTTCTTAAATAGTGCAAATGCAGCCAAGTTATAATTAAAAAGATACATACCACCGCGGTGGTAATACCAATTTGGTACTCTGACGGTGCACCGTCAGAGTACCAAATTGGTATTACCAATATATGCGAACATGTACGTTAATGTAAAAATACATTCAAGGTACCTAATTATTGGGAAAAACTTTATTCCTAAATCCCACACCCGCAGGTTCATTTTTTCCTAATGTGAGTGTCATCTTAAGTATAATAAAAATATTTACCCCTAATTATCATTGCATAAGTTTTAGTTAATTTGTCTTACCTTGCCCCATACCGTATATAGTTATATCAGTTCCGCGATGGAGAATGAGATTTCATTTAATAATAAAATTTTCTTGTGCCTTTGTTTATGGAATGTAATAATTATTGTTGGTACTGTTTACTGCACATTACATATAACATATTGTCATTCATATATTTTGATTTCCTAAAAAAATATGCAGAAAAGCACGGGCGCTAGTAAAAAAAATTCTTGTGATATAGTAAGTCAGTAGTAGAATGGATCTATAGCTATAAAAATATAATGGTACAGCGTACAACCATTGACTATGTAAAGTAAAATTAAAATAATATTCAATGTTACAATAAATCAACGTTATGTGGTCGGATTGTAGTGGAAAACAATAAGGAGGTTTGGTAAATGCATGCTGTTGTTAAGTACATGATATTTTTTTTAAACGGAAATATTATTTGCGCATGTGGCAATAGTCCTCTCATTCTATTTTTTATCATTACTTTTTTTTAATGATGGTTGTATTATTATCCTCTCGTGATAAACTTTCTTGTGAAACTTTCTCGGAACTGGATCAATCGCTACAAGCGTAACCAGCACGCTCATGTATAAAACAACCGTTGTGCATCTCCAATGCTTTTTATGCAAAAACCGAGAATCTTGTAAGCACGTCAATATGTATATTTTAAATGGGGATCCAGTTAGCAATAGATATCGAAATCAGAATGGCCATGTCTTTAAAAATTCCATACGATGATGAGCAAGTTTCTTTATATGGTAGATTTTAAGCATCTGCAAATTCCCCAAAAAATCAAGGACTCAAACAATTTTGTGAGTTCCAGGCATAAACAAGAATATACATGGAAGTGGAAAGAATTTTTTCAGACGTTTTAAATCCCATGATATTGAAAATTTCGCGAAAGCTTTTAGATTTTTAGGTTTCTCTTGAACTAAAAGCTGACGCTGGAAGTAAAGGGTACTAATGTCCTAAATTATCATAATCACACGGAATTTCATAGTTCATAAGTAACCCAAGCCAAAGTTACAAAACGACACAAACACGTTATAAAATTTTACACTTCATATTTAGTACTAGTACTATGCTGTCTCAGTGGTCACACAATCTCTTGAACTACTGGCAGTACCATCTCTGGGAACAGTTAGACTCCAACAAAAAGAAATATACACATTTGTTTTTATACGAGTGTGCTATCCTAATACGCTGCTGCGGTTCACCCTAAAACACAGTGACGGCGGTTCTTTCTGGTAGCTACAATATACGTTAGAAAGAAGTGTTTTAGACTTTTATAGACAGAAGAAACACATGGAGTAGATCGAGACTCAAATACAATTGCAGGATAGGAATTCTGAGAGCAACGCATTNTTGCAGGATAGGAATTCTGAGAGCAACGCATTCTCCTTTATTATGTGAAGTAGCAGCAGAGGTGTTTACATCCACTTAGTAGTTGTGTTGTGCTTCTAAATTTTAATTAATTAAAAAAATAATATCGATATAGTTTTGACAGTAAAACGATAGGTAAATAAATCATTTTATTTAATGTCGTTCTAAAATTAAAAAAAATACACTTAGTCAGTTTGGTTATTTGTCGCTATTTTACCGTGATCGGGTTTTGTCGCTGTAAAATAAATTCCCTACCTCATCAATTCACACGATTTCTTGGTGTGTTGGATTTCTGTAATAATTATATGTAGTAAAATTTAGTTTGTAACCTCCTTGTGTTTACTAAAAACAATACAAAGGCGACTTGGAATCAGAGAGAGAGAGTCATTGTCATGTTTTGATTTGTTTGTGTTATTACTTTACAGGTGACCTTCACGCTGATCTCTGACCTATTTAACTTGTAAACATGAGTGGAATCGCGCTAGCTCGTTTGGCAGAGGAACGTAAAGCATGGCGTAAAGATCATCCTTTTGTAAGTAATTTGTTTGTTATTATTACTGTTGCTAAATCCCACTTTTGTAGCATTTTTTTAAACCTATTTTTATTATTGTTATTCACAGGGGTTTGTTGCAAGACCAACAAAGAAAGATGATGGAACATTGAATCTTATGAACTGGGAATGTGTGATTCCTGGAAAAAAGGGGGTAAGCGAACTTTTCAACTGTTATTTGTACTATTGTTGGCGAACAAATAATGACTTTTGATTATTTTATTACAAAAATTAATAGTTCTAGTTGGTATTGCGGATAATAGATGCTGTGTTTAGATGTTAGAACTTTTATGATGATATATATTATGTAAACACGGTTTGATTCCTTTTATACAGCCAAAACAGACTGGAATACGAGAAACGAGTGAGAGCACAAGCTAAAGTAATGGCTGCCGGTGAATCCATCAGTAACTGAAATGATTGTCGACGGCGTCTGTGAAAGTACACATCCGGTATTCCATTGTAAAGCTGCATAGCATTTCGTACGTCTTATGTATAATAATTTTGAATCAGTTTATTATGGCAACAGTGAACGGACTTTGAGTTTATGGTGTAATATGTAGGTATTTGGTTATCCTCTAAAGTATAAGAATTAAGAATATTATGTAAACTGATGAATTATCATCATCACTTACGATGATGTATCCTAAAATATGAGAAATATAATAATTTAAATGTAATTTTGTGTACACCTGAAAGACAAATGAGTTTGTTTTGTACTTTATTTTCATCGGTAACAATTACAATATGTATGAAATTCATTCAACGACATAATTTTCTCTTATAATTACGTAGATTTAGTTTGATTTATTTTGTACCTTTATTCATAATAGGTACATACGCACAGCATGTTAGATTGTGTTTCATGTATTAAAATGCTGAAATCATGTTTCATCCTAAAATAATATTTGTCATGAATCTTAAAAGATTAGTAACAGAAGTACAAAATCATCTCACATTTTTTTTAATGTGTCACAAATTGACAAATTAAACGCTAATTCAATATTGATGATGATTGGCCAATACTCTCATGTTTATATCAAGTACCTTTTTCCACTTACTATTACACTTTTCATTTCTATTCACTTCACCTTTCCTTACTTCTTAGAACCTGCAATTTTAACGCACAGTAGTTGCTATTGTTCATACAAAATGTATAAATGCTGTTTATACACAAACAAAATATTAAAATAATAATAACAATGAGCTATTTTTCGAATGTAGTAAATAATATACAATTTTCTGACAACATTTTAAGACACACATATATGACGATATGTTGGTTTTTTAAATCGTTGAAAGTTAATTTTAACTAAGCACATTTAATATAAAAACTAACTACAAAAATGTCGAGAAGGTTATCGCCAACTAGTTCACCAATCATCTATTCCTCAACGTAAATCTTCACTATTGGTCCAGAGTGGAGTGCTTTACTATTTGCTCCTTTCTCCTCTTCATCCTGCTTCGAACAATATGAATATCCAATTAAATCAAAACATAATACCTCACCACCCCTTTAGGCTTTTAGATGATTTCACAAAATTCAACGATTCCTTACAATATTTTATAGTGAAAAAATATGGTTACTTCTTTTTAATGTTATCTGCTGCTGCAATATTGGGGACTTGCTTGTGCATGTCGAGCTGTTTTCGAGAGAGAATTGGACCCTGAAATAAAAAATTGCATTTTTCAACATTTTTTTTCTACTTTGATGTTGTCGCCAGAGAGCTCAAATTGAATAACTAACATTAGTGGATCATGATGGGTAAACCAAAATGGGAATGCAATATACCTGGCTGAAAGGGTGAACTTCAGTTTTGCAATATCGACAAATTTGAGGTGTATTCAGCACGCTTTGAGACGAACCCCACTTGGCTTTGCATGTTGGACAGGAAAACGATCCGTAAAGTAATTTTTTGTCAGCCAGAGAATCATATCTCCCCCGTTCTCGAACACCACTTCCACTGCTCTTGCTACTGGCACGACGACGACTCTTCTTCTCTTGCCATTTATCGAAAACTTCATCATCTATTAAAAACATCCCTTCATTATATGTTCAGCCTTAAATACCAATATAATACAAAAATAACAGGTAATAATGTTGGACTATTCTAACCTTCGATATAAGCCGATTCACCCATTTTCTCCAGTTTGTTCGACTTTGCAATTTTTGAGAGAGACATAGTTCTTTCCTTTTTGTCTAACGACGTTTTGGCAGCAAATGAAGCAGATTTGTCTGAAGCTGCAGCAATTGGGGCATTTTCTTTAGAAACGAGATCACTAGAAAAAGATAGCTCGCGTTTTTGCATCATCTCAGCACTGTTATTGTTGCTATCATAATCCCTGACTTGAACATCTTCTATTGTGAAGCATGACATCCGTCCCTGGTGGTGATTATCAGTCGACATAAAGTTTCCAGATCCAGACATAGACATCTGCCCATCAGCATTTTCAAATGCCTTGGAAATATTAGAACCATTCGGCAAGATTGTGTTTCTAGATTCAGAATCTGGGCATTCAGATCCATTTTCTGTTCCCATTTGCACTGCACACGCAAATCCAGGAGGGTGATGAAGAGTTGGCTTTGGAAGAGACCCGTTCATTAGGTTTTGAGTTACTGGGGGATCACACAGCGCATAACGCTGCAACTCCTCAGTGAACTCTAAGCGAAATGAATTACCGGAATTCAAACCATTGCTCATGGGAGCTCCATAATATTCATGTATAATGCAGTCATTTCCAGTGAGCTTCTCAGTCAATGTTCTGCAAGGAAAGATTAACAAATGGGTATGCATTATATTCGAAAACACTAACGAGATAGAAATATGATAAACATAATAATGGTAAGCAATTTTTGTTTTAAAAAATTTGGTTTACATGATTATATTCTTTAATTTTTCGATTTCCTGCTTATAGCGATCTATGTCAGCCCGAGCAACTGAATTCAAACGACCCAAATGATCAAATCTTAAGGTCAGCTCCTCCTTTGATCGCCTAAAACATAATATTTTTTGTCACACAGTTTTCATTTGTGAGCATAAATAAAGTTAAACAAAAAATATTTAATAAAATGATCATTTTAATTATACATTATGGCTTTCTTTTCCATCTGCATTTCTTCCAAATCAGCACGTCCCTGTTTGTACAGCTTGACTACTCTCTCGTATTCATCCCGAAGTTTCCTTTGAGCCGTCAAAAGCTCTTCCAATCGGGGGCGTTGACTTCGCGAATCATCAGAGCTTGCATGGACCCTAATTAAGTCCTGCAACGTCAACGTTTCTCGACAAACAGGGCAACTTTTGGGTACCCAAGCTACTCGTTGAAAATCAACAAAAATTGCTGTCATAACTTTCACTCTAATTAATTAGTTTCAGTTTCATAGTACAAAATATCAGATAAAATTGCTACCGTTGCCTGACTGCGCCTCCAACTCTTTCTTCAGACAATCCGTATGGAAGAGGTGACCACATTTTAATATTGCAGATACACTTCTTGCTGGCATGCCACTATGTCCATCACCACCTCCCTTCTCATGCGCAGGCCCAAGACCACATTCTTCAAAAGGTCCCCTGCACACGTAGCAAGCGAACCCCATGTTCGTTCAAGTGTCTTGGATCTTTAGCAGTACGCTGTGAAATAAAAATGAATATACGTTAAACTATGTCAATAATTCATGTTAAAATGTCACTGGTACTGGATAGTGTTTTTGTGGATAATATCAATCTGATCCTTCATCACTAGCACTACATATCCCATGAAATAGCCTTCAAAGCCTCCGAAAGAAATTACAAACATCATCAGAAAATTATCATGCAAACATGCCAGCTGACCTATTCCAGCATTATTTCATGAATTACATTCAAATAAATACAATTCCACTTCAAAATGCACTCCAATACCAAATATAGCAATCAACAATGTTGATATGACGTCTAAATTTAAGAATCAGTAAAGAAAGACACGAATATTATAGTCTTCGTCTGCCTGCTGATTAGAGCAAACATCACCAAAATGGTGGTGGCAATGATAATGTTCGTAAAAATATTGTTTATGGAACCTCTAGTACCACAGGTGATTATTGATTATAACTCAAAACTTCAGCAATTAAAACGAATGCAAACAAAACCGTCAATGCACCCCATTCCACTGTTTAACACAACTGATAACAATGATTAGTAATATCATTCCTCGAACAAATGCACCAGCACATTTTTTATAACAAAAGATACTAATTTATTACCAAACATCCCAAGTTAATTACCTTTAAAGTTTTTTTTAAATATTGCTACGATCAGTCCCTCTCGATTAACTAGCGAATCCAATATGGTTTCTGCTCCTTATAGCACTTTGAATATTTCTCAAATTCTCAATTTTACTCATCCAGTCAGTTTGTCGATAAGTGCACTTTAACTACTTTCAATTAAATCCCAATTTCCCTACACTCCAAACAAACTTGGGCAAAAGTGATGATGTTTTACCATCCATCCAATCGCTGACGATTTGATTTGATGATTCCCCCAAAAAATAAACAACGTGCGTGCGTGCGCTGATGTTTTTGAAGGACTTTTTTCTGACTCACTTGCACTCTCTCCTCAAACTCCATACATCTGTCTGTGAAATGACTCGTGTTGTAATTAGAGAATGTTTCATGTAATAAAATCTTTGCACACAAACTTAAATTCTTTGTTCCTGTTTCACATTTCGGTAAACGATAAATTCAATACCATATATAATTTTACTCTGCGCTGTACAGTTGTAGTGTATTCGCTTTCTTCTCCAATCCAATTTTATAATCTACTCGAGCAGCAGTATACATATATCATGGACAAGCCAACTTGCTGCTCTGTCGTTGTTGTGGTGTTTTGTGTTGTATTCCTGTTGCTCATTATAATATGCTCGCTAATAGCGAGTCGCTATCCATAATCCATTATATCTTGTCGAGTTAGTGAGTACTCCATGGATGTAACGTAAAAACGTAATAGTAATATCGCACCTATATACCTATCTGCTCTTGTTATAAACCTCTCTTAACAAATTCAGTAGTTTGAATTTTATGTATATACTTAATATGCACAAGATTACAAAATCTCAACACTGATTACACATTTATTTTTCAATTTTTTTTATAATTGGCTATAAAAAAGGAACATTATCAGTTTATGACTCTATTGACTGTGTTTGTAAGCCTATCTGTCCGTGTTGACAACGTTTTTTGGTGACATTCTTTTTTCACGTACATGTTTGTTTATTGCGTTAAATATTATTTGCATGGCTGTGAACTGTTTTTTTTTGTATATAGCTTCACGTCATGTTTCATTCAATGATTTTCTATTCCAGTAAATGCCAAGTTCAGTAGTATTTACAGTTTTTCACTTCCCGATTTTATTTGCGAGTGCTCTGCACTCTGCACTATCACACGTAACCCTGCTCGTAACGTCTCTGTGGTTCGCTTAACGATAATATGCACACCGTGGCTTTTGTTTTGGATTTGCATCTTTTAAATTAAGGCGCATTCTTGGTTAAGTCTTGGAAAATGAAAGTTTATTTTACATATAAATTTCCTTATCGCAGTCTCCCGGATGTGATTGTTTTGAATAATATATTTGAATTTTCATTTTAGACGCTTTCTCAAGCTGAAGTATTTTTTATTTACATACCAAAAATTTATTGTTTCGTTTCGTATCCAGTACCGAAAACAATGTACCCAATAATACATGTCGCAATTTGCGACTCGCAAATTCAGCATGCAAAGTGGTGGTACTGGTATGTAGATGCATGGGTAGACCACCCGGGCGGAGATTGTAAAAGTTACTAAGTTATGATGCGACGGAAGAGAATTGTAAACTTTTTGACATTTTTTCTAATGTATATAATCCTTTGGTGTTTTGTTTTTAAGTCTTTATAGTCAAAACAATAGTCCAGTCCGGCGCCAGCACTTCCAGGCACCACTATACGCAACAATAACCGATCTGGAAGAAATAGATGCAGTTTTGCGAATTTCAAAGATAGTTGAGTGTGAAGACGATGAATGAAACATCCTTCTTGTGGCTAAGCCAAGATGGCTTACATTTTAAAAATATATGCATAAAACTACTCGACTACATTACAAGCAAACCTAAAGATGGATGATGCTACATTTCAGGAATTTCATGTTCTTGCATTCCATGCTAAATAAACTAAACATGGGGTACCAGTTTGAAAACAATTATACTTTCTTTTAATTGAGAACACTTCCGACTGGGGCAAAACGAAACAGATAAAAGCAAAAGGTGCACTGAGCATAACGAAAGTTCTTTTACGCCAAACTAATTTCCAAGTCATTTCAGCTTTTTAAATATACGCCGGCGCAACATTTATCGTTCATCTCAGTCATCAATCATACACCCAATAGATAAATAGTGTCATGTGCAGCGAATCACACTGAATTAATTGTTCAATAAAGTAAGTTATTATTTTCCTCTATGGAAATTTAAACATACATATGTGCAGTCTTAAACCACATCAATGCCAGGTTGCACCATGCACAATGCCACCATGCATCAGACGTTGGAATCAACATAATGTAATGCTCAGCAGCGATTGAATTGCTTCAAAATATCTCTTGTTTTTCTTAATCATATCATATGATCATAGTGTCATGTGCACTTTAGTTTCATAGAGCTGTGTACCACTTCTGCGTCAATCCGTCCGTCATCACTTCGTTCATATGTGTATATGTGTGTGTGCAAGTGCAACAGAGCTAGATCAATCATTAAAATACCTGATACCTCCTTACAATCGATTTAAAAAAAATTATCACCGGTTTTTTTGCCGAGTCACAGTAATTGAAATCAATAAAAATGATATCATCTACTGAAGCTGCTTCATTCTTAGTTGATATTCTCCGGTTTCAAAACTGGAAAGAAATTCTGGAAAAGGATAAGCTCGAATTTCTCCGGGTTTTGGTCACATATTATGCACACAACTTGTATTTCCAGGTTAGTTGAGTTTCGTTCCATATTAAACTAGCAAACACTCGTACAAACACATACACTCATCAATTTTAAATAATCTTGATGTGAAGTAGTGAAGTAACAATACTCACCTACCTACTACATATGTACGTTTTCACATAGAACATTTCCATGAGCTCAATCCCTCCTGACCAAAGAAGGGTTCCAAACGAGGAGGATATAGTCGCTGCTGGTTTGAATGGAATCGGTGGAGCTTGTATTACACAGAACACGTTTCTTTCCATACTACTCAAGGGGTTAGGCTTCAACTCTTACTTGGTATCTGGTTTTGTGCATGGACCCGGAAATCTTCCTGATAACCACGTAATTTGTGTTGTGGAATTTTCATCGACCGAAAAATATATTTTTGATGTCGGAGTTGCGCTACCTTTTGCCGGGCCCGTGCCAATTCACAATTTGCCAGATACTCAAACAGGAGGTGGTTTCCGGTATCGATACAGGAAGGCTGAAGATGACAGTGACGACAAGTATGAAAGGGTTCAGCTTGATGGAGCATTATATGGATGCGAATATGTATGCTTTTCCTAGAATGTTCAACCAAAGAGAATAGTGCATTTAAATACATTTTTAAAGAAACGAATTACACAGTACACAATTGCTGTACAAGAATCAATTTTATTTTGTCAATGATTGATCACATAACACACTTGCATGTATTTGTTTCATTACAGGCCGATAAGAATACTGCATTTGTGCGATATGACTTTACAATGAAACCACAAACTGTTGATTTTTTCAAGGAGCCACTGGATATAGTTTTCAAAAATATAGACGAGTCAATTTTTCTTCAGCATCCATTCATGTTTCGCTATTTCGAGGAAGATGACAAGGGCAACATGTTGGACCAAGCAAACGTTAATGGGGATCGCAAATGGATTTTGATAAGAGGC
>JAHZNC010002384.1:0-22194 GCA_027744095.1 Zhuqinia jingwanae | reverse complement strand
CCTTATTCTGAAACCCATTCTCCCTGAAAGGCAACATCATTCTGGCACTTTATGTGGCAGGTTTGCGGGCATTTAAAGGGTTTTTTTATTTCTGTTTTGTCCTTTACAAAAAATTCTCGCTCACACACACTCAAGGCGACACGTTTCTTGGGGTCTTTAGCTGGAAGGAAAAAAAATAATGGGCAATAATATTCTGTACTTCCATTCCTGTACTTGCTCCCGTTTTGCCTGTGAAGTAAATAAAGTTGAAGTTATTTTAAAGCGATTGTTTGTGATTGTATAAATGTGTGAGTGCAAAGTATATATGGCATGCCAAAAGAAGTACGTAAACGTAATGATTCATTACTAATGAAATATGAGATATTCCGCACTTTTGTAAATGCGATGATATATAACAAAACCGAGTAGGTATGCCCAATGCATGTAGTTGCAGCACAGAGAGTTTTGTACAACTTTCTCTGCTTAATTTTTTTCCGTTGGTGGTGTGTTGTATGATTCATTACTCACACAGTTTACCAAAACGTAAGGTTGTTGTCGAGTGAGGGGCCAAAAAAGTTGATAAACTTCAAGGCGACTCTCTGTGTGTGTTGCTGAATGAGCTCTGATAAAAAAAGTTGTTTCTCTCAGTTTTACGTACTACTTACGACGAATACCCCGTTCCATTATTACTACGTGCAAAGAGCAACAAGGTAAAGCTAAATCTGCAACTAATAGGTTCGCCCTCGCCGACAGATTGTGAGTCGACTGGTACCAACAGCCACGGTGGAAAGAAAGTTTTAATAAAAAAAATTTCCAAGCAATATAGTGTCAAGTGATTGGTCTTGGTCAAAAAGATTTACGGACAAGGTGATAGGTAACTTTTCATTTACAGGAAGTGTGTAGCGCTGTGCCCTACTGATAAAAGACTTTTTGCCTCTCTTTTTCTGTCTGGAAACCTACCAAAAAAAGCAACACTGTCATCTATGAAGGTACATAATCAAATCACATACATATAGATGTAATTTTTGTGTGGAAACTTATTGTGTAAGTGGGATGTTCGTGGCTGGAGGTTCATTCGTCGAACGTGAGATAGTACGCAATGCATGGCTTTCGTTTTAGACATGGAGGACGTCTTCTTGGCCAACAACAGTAAGTTGTTTTTAGTTTTGTTGATAAATGTCGATTATCAACTAAGGAATCTTTTAAGAAGAGAGAAAAACAAACTTCATTACTTATTTACACAGTTAGTTTTCACATGTAAAGTGACGCAATACTTGAGTTGATATAATCTGAAAGATTTACAGGGAGAAGGATACATTATAAAATTATATAAAATATGTACAAATATTTTATAAATATAAATAGGTATATATACTAATAATATACGTATGAAACGTACAAGAAGTAGACCAGCCGCAGCCATCAGCATGCACTACAAAGTTTTAAACTTTGGTCTATCAACCTTGTTGGCAGGATATTAAAAAATTAAAGTATATGTCAGAAGCTAGTACGTAAATTGTAACATTTGGGTTTATATTTTTGACACCTTAAAAGATTTTAAAAGAAAAAGTTTTTGCTCTGTGAAGTTGAGACCGTTGTTGTGTGTCTTCATTAAGATTCATAACGATATTGACTATAACCACCGTGTGAACTTTGAAAGACAGGCCAAAAAGTGTTGACTTAGCAAAGCTGTCTAAAAAGTTGTTTGATGTCATATCACACATCATTATGATGATTGGTTATCTAACCAAACTGTTCTTGATATAAAACAGGCATTTATATATTGTTTTTTTTTAAATATACATACATATAACATACAGCCAAACCAGATGTAATGAAAACAAAAAAATGCATATACAAAGCGGGGTGAAGCAAAAAGAAAACATCATTCGAAAGTGTCGATTAACGTAACGATCAGATTCTTCTTTTGTAGTGTTCATGATAACAGTAATTATGTTGAAGAGAGTTTATTGTTGATGATGTGCGCCTGTTTGAACTTGACTTGAAATTCTTTCGACATCATTTTTAAGGCATCCATGCATACAAAAAGATTCTTTCTTTTTTTATAAAAAAAGGAGGGTGGATGAACGAATCCTTAGGATTCTCCTCAGACGCAGTTAATGTTTTTGTATCTTTGCTCCTTTTGTCATATTATATATTATACTTTGTTTGATAGTTCAAGTTGGGATGGAATGGGAGAGTTTTCCTAATGTAAACAGAGATTTCTCACAAAGGACCCCTCTCACATTTCTCACAAAATGGTTTTGGGTATAGGCTATCTAACCCATACATGCAACAACATAATACATATCTGTATACCATTGTTTCATTATATATGTATCGGCAGCCTACTACTAGAAGTTGAAAATGTAGCATTTTTTTTGGTGCGTGTTGGTAGAAGCATCGATGAAAGAAGATGATGGCTAAATTGGAGTTTTGGGAGCAATTCACTCAATGTTTGCTTTGTTCTTTGAAGCATAATCTCAAATATCAAAGAGATTCAAAAGTGGAATGATGGTATGAGAATAAGATATGGCAAGCCATATAATAATATGTGTCCAGTATTTGTAATAGACGTGGATAGCAGATTATTTCAAGAGTAAATAGGCAAAGCTGCGTGCACTTTACAGAGTGGCTGAAAACGACCTTGTCTGAAAAGCTATTTTTACAACATGAACGTAGCTATATTTAGTCACTTCTAGTTTTCCTTACATTTCGTAAAAGAATACAAAAGATCTTTGACCGACTGTATAAATTATGAATGTCAAATGAAACTCGTAGTACTTTTTTAGTTGCTAAAATGAAATCTCGTACTTAAAAATATTAAATTTATGTAATAAAGAAAAGGGCTCTTGAGCACTAACTTTTTAGCCATAGTCTGAATTGAACTAATTAATATTATTATTACATATACCTATTACATATGAATTGGTCTATGAGTATAATTTGCCATATTATTGTACCATTTAACTTGAAAAATGAAAATGAAATTTACAGTAGTAGCCAGTTTTTACCAACGCTTCGTTACAAAACACCATATACTCTAGGTACACGTATGTATTTATGTATGTACCTATATGCTAACTTTCTGTTTGAATTTCCCATATTTTCTATTGTCACACTAGTATTATAATTATAATATGTGATAATAAGTAAGATTATATAAAATTAAATTAAACAAAAATGTTTCTAACTGCTACCCACTCATTTAGTATATTATGACATGATTTCATTTCTAGCACCAGCACTGCACTGTTCATTACCGTTACCTTTTTTGCATTAATTTGATTAAAAAGGATGGTGACTTTTTAAAAAGTATACCACCACCAGCACACACACACATAATCCCATTCATTATGTTTTATGTTCATTTCACTCTCGAAATTGCGGAAGCGTGGAAATAAAACTCTTTAATGAAGTTAGAGCCTTTTTTATTTACGTAAAATGAAAAATAAAGACGTCTTGTCATTTTATTGCAATTTAAACCGTCAGCTACTGAAGACGGTGACAGTGACAAAGCTTCTCACTTTTTCTACACGTGTCAAAAAGTTTTAAGAAATGAATAAGTTTCGATTAGTTAAAAATTGACAGAAAAATCGTTGTGCAGCAGAAACGACTATTCAGCGGACGACGCAGGTGTGCATCTTTAGGAAAAGAATAAGTGCAGTGTGCAGGCGGACGGACGATGAAAAGATTTCGTGATTAGGTATCTTTATTAAAATCAGTCACGTTTGCACGCTACCAATTTTCCTGTTTAGTTTTAGTTTGTTTTGAATTAGTTGAGCTGAAATCCAATATTTCCAATATTGCCATTCAAATCACTAGACCCTTCTGTGTGCACATTTGTGGTCTTGTTCATTATTCATAATTTTTTAATGATACGTCAAAAATGTGTGTGTACTATTCTACGAGTAATGAAACTTATTTTTGTTGATATAAGCTAGTTTAAAAGATACGCAGTGATAAAGACGATGTTAGATAGATACACGATACATTTTCAATCATTTTGTAGGTAGCAGTTTCGTACCTTTCCGTCATATCGAAACTTACTAACGGTTGCTTTATTTTAACTTTACCTTCTAATTCTGTGACAGATTTTTGTTAATTTTAATTTGTAGCTTAGTTTGGTCAGTTTTATGTGACAATTTGTGGTATTATTGTAACAGAAAGCTAGAGACTAGAGAGATCTAAAATGAACAACATAAATTCACGCAAATCACGCACGCTCACAGGTTGAATTGGTTAATAAATACACGGTTTGTTTACTTTATTTGGGAAAAGGGACGTCAACATCACGGGCACGGACAGATGTTTCTTTGTCTACTAAAGTTGTTCTATGTTTGTTGTGGTTTTCGGTACAACAAAGCNATCACGGGCACGGACAGATGTTTCTTTGTCTACTAAAGTTGTTCTATGTTTGTTGTGGTTTTCGGTACAACAAAGCAAAAATATAATAATAATTGTTTGCGGTTTTAGTAGTTTCCTTCCATTTTACGCTTGATTTTTGAACCAAGGAACGGAGAACTGTAATTTTAATTTTAAATATGAGTCAAACGTCGGCTTAGTCTGCCCTGTGAGTGATCACGTTAAACACTAATTAGTGAAGTGAACAATCATCATAATATCGAGCCAGCGCAGCATACCATTCAGTAGAAACTACAAACAGAAAGCAGGTAAATAAAGTGCACTTTTCTTGTTACTGCTTTGATTTTTGTTAGTGTGTGTGTGTTTGCATGTGGTTTAGATTTTAAAAGAGAACTCTCAGGATTTTTGTTGAATCGTTGAATGAAATCTCTGTGATTGTACTAGATGTAGTTGTCCGTTTCAGTCATGTTGTTTGTTGCGGTCACAAACTTCATGTTTTTGAAATACATATTTATGTTGTTTACTTTTACAATCAGGAAGAGCATTCAAATGTACAAGAATAGAAAACGAAGTGCGTTTTATTGTTATGTAACATGAAAAGAATTTCAAGCGACCCGAACCTGATTGCTGTAATAAGATATGGTCAAGTGAGCAGGCTAAATGACCAGTAGTAGTAGGCATTTTCAGATGTATAGAATATCAATATCAACATGCACAGTGAACCGTAAACTAAAACTTACGTTTATTGTCAGCCAGCCTTTATGGAATATATATGGAACTGCATTTAATATGGCATTGGTATGGTGTGCTATAGTAAATTGTTGGAAGCTGAAAAGGAAAAAAAAGACTCATTAAATTGATGATAAAAGGGTCTATTGCCCAAGAATAACTGTAGTGCGATAAATAATAGAAGAGCGTGTGCCACACATGTTGCCTATTTTTTCTAAATTCCTTTTATCGACTTCAACTTTTATGTGCATTGTATATTATATTGTTGTTACTTAGACCCCATACCAGAGACTCTCTTTCGTTTTCACTCCTTCTTTTATTAGTTTGGTGGTGATGGTGGAGTTGGAGGAGAGAGTCGTTTGTGTGAATTGGGAGCTTGCCATATTATTATTATCCTTTTATTTTCTTAATGAATATAACTGCTAACTGCAGGGCACAGATACATACATTTAACAACAAAGGAATCAGCTTTACCATTGATGTATTGACTTGCGTTTTCACTTATTATCATTGTGCCGAACGAGATAGCGTCTTGTTGTTATTATGTATAAAAGCTTTTGAGTTACAGTTTGCGTATGTTAAAAGAATGCCTATGAATATAAAATACAATCTTTTTAAAGGATTATTGTTTGTATTTTATTTTGACTACAGTCAGTCAACAAAACAGACGGAGATATTCTCGATTTTCCCTGTTGTTACCATTTTCCATACAGTATAATTCTTATTATTATGGTTTAATTCCAAAAATGCGATCTGTAAATAAATAAATGAAGGCAATTCAGGCTATACTTTTGTATTTGCAGTTAGGAAATTACGATACAACAACGGTCTCTTGTCTCTTATTAGTTTCGATTAGCTTTTGAAAAGAAGTCCATTGGGATTATTGGAAAGATGCAAGAACAGAGTACTACCCACATACGTGGGAGGTAATAGTCAAACTTGCATTGGTATATAGCTAGTTAAACATGTTTTAGTGGGTATCTGAGAGAAAAAAACAGAGAAATGAGGGATGCTATTGGTGTAGTCAGTAGTTAGACTCATTAGTTTTGGTTAGCTTAGCTACTTCCACATGATCGCCGAAAAAAGGTTGATCACAAATGAAGTTAAATGTGTAGCACTTACACCAATGGAACTCTCTAAGTATTCTTACACCCATCCACTCTGAGGGGTTTCTCTTCTTTCTACATCATACAATTATCATTATATGCTTACATAAGACAAAATTGTACACTTCTTGTTTTTGGTTGGTACTTCCATAAAGTTGAAAGTACTGTATATGTATGTTATGTATGTAGTTAGTTTCTATTTTATCTCAGATGGACGCACTGGAATCATTTTGAGATACTACGCAATTACTACATGCATAGAAGCAAAATGGTCAGCTGTCGTAATTTTCGACTTTTTTGTACAAATTTATATTGTACATACATTCGTCCTCAATACTCATGTCATGTCATTTGGATCTGGAGATTCTCTCACGTTGGATTGAGATTCAATTCAATTTGAAGGAATAGACAGAACAAAGTGTAAGAGAGAGAGAGAGAGAGAGGGAGAGGGTGAATAAAAAATTGAGGAAAACCTTTGAGTTGAAAAAGTGAAGAAGTGATTGTAGTTGGATACGTAAAATACCACACTGCATTGCATTTCATAGCATAAAGGCACACGTTGGCGGTGTTTAAAAAAAAACAAATGGTGAAGTGGTACACGAAGAAAAAGTAGGAAAAGACGAGCAGTAGTTGAGCTCAAGAGAAGCTGGACGTGATGTTACGAAAATGTTATGGTGGATCTGCTTGTACTATATGCCCATTAAATTACAAAAAAATATATATAAAAGTATCGATTTGAATCGAAAAGGGGAACGAACAGCTATATAGAAAAAATTCCAAAAATAAGATCAGAGGAGAAAAGACGAGTACAGAGAGAAAGTGAAAGTAACATACAAATACTTATTATTATTACCTCCGCACTTGGAGAAGCTTCGGTAGCATGTGCTTCTCTCTGGAGAAGAATTGTAAGAAGTCACTGAAGTGGGACTTTGTTCCGTGCTTTCTCTACTTGTCTGCTGTTGGTGTACTATCTTGTAAGAAAGAGGAAAGAACCAGTGCACCACTCATGGGGCTGTGGTTTTGCCTTGGTTTTTTGATGGCGATGTTTCATGCTTCTCATTCCAATGAAGTGAGCAAAGATCACAGTAGTGCAGTGAGTCCTCTTCATGTGTACATTTTTTTAGAGCAAGTAATGTTAATAATGTAGTTTGTTAGAGAGATGGTGGTGGTGATAGCAATTTGCAGTACTACTTTCCATATGGTAGAAAAAACAGAAATGCATGAGATAAGGTATGGTATGTCGTAGTATAAAGACCTCAACGCGTCATGCACTGAAGAAATGAACAGAATAAACTGGACAGGGTAGAAGTGAAAATGTAATAGACTGGAATTCCCAGCCTTTTTAGTCCCAATGGATTTGTTTCGTTATTGCTTCGCACGACGCTTGTCTCTCTTGACCCCTACCTTGCTTGCTATGTCCAGTCCAGTAGACGATGTAATAGATGTCCAAATATATATTATATTGTTGAGGAGTAAAATGTGAAAAGTATATATATTTTTTTCAAAATACTCAGAGGCTGGGATAAAAAGAGACAGCTGTCCTAAATCCCGAGCTGAAAAAACCATAACCAATCTATTGCGAAAAAGTGCTTTCATGTCAAGATGAATTTGGCAAAAGATGTTTTGTAACTTTAACTTCCATATTCTCGGTTTTTGATTCTTAGAAAGTGTAATATGACAATTGGTCCCTTTGAAAACATCAACAGTTTGAACAATAAGCGCAGTGGTATGTCCAGATGACATTTTGTCTGTTGATGAATTGACTGTGAATTGTTTAAAAATGAAGAAAAACGCACCAGTAGTAAATTGAAATGCGGGCATTTGATCTTACCGAAGGCGAAGTCTGGCTGTTTCTCTTGTGTATTGATCTTGATGGGATTTTTGGTACAAATTGTGTGAATAAAGAGGTGAATTGTGTGTGAAGTTTTACGCTGGCCATACGTCTTTGTGATAGCCAAAAATGACAGATTTCATTTATTAGCCTGAAATGTTGGCGTTTCGCTCTTCTTGGTGTAATACACATATATGTAAGTACATTTCGCTTCTCAGAAAAACACCCAGAGATCCACTACCAGTAAAATCTCATTTTCAACCGTAAAGTAAATTTTGTGCATTAATTTATGTCGCTGAAAAGGGCCAGTTTGTATTAAATTTATTGGAATATGGTATTTTATACTGCAATCCTGTAACCGTGTTATGTATATGGTTGTTGCACCCTGATGCAATTTTGTTGCATGTCGTTGTTTGTTATTGATGATGAAGGCTATGAGAGCCAAGTTGTTGTTATTGTGAAAGCAATACTGCAAAGCAAAAGCATACAGTTCTGCTGTGCTGCTTTTTTATTTTAAATTCATCTCTTTATCCATTGTAAATACCACAGTGTGATAGTCCAGCTACCTATACCCTCCTCTTCTTTCTACGTACATTCAGTGAAGGAAATACGCACATCTGTGTGCATTAAAAAAGCTAATATTCACCCCCAATCCAATAAATTTGTCCAGAGGACCACATAAATGTTATAAATGTATCACTGCGTAACTTTTTACATCTTGTTTTTCATTTACTATGCATATGGGCTCAAGTCAAGGGTACAATACGAAACCCGGAGCGGACGTTCTGTTGCTGAATTGGAAGACTGATATTTTTATTCATTTGAACATTTGAAGTGAGCATGGTGCTGGGATGAAGGTCGATAGCTCTCAAGTTCATAAAAATGGTAGCACGAGAGTGCATTTTACATAAAAAACTAAACGCCCTTTTGGGGTTGTAAGAGCACGTTCTTGGTTCTTATCCTCATTACTTATCTGGGGGAATTTTTTTTTGAGTGTGGGTCCGACTGATTGTGAATACCTTTCTTTCTACTACGCCGCTGTTCTCTCCTCTCCCTAATCAGTTTATGGAAAGAAACGAAAAAATAAGTGCCGTGCCTTTTTCTTTCATTTCCCGAATGACGGTACATAAAAGCAACCCAGCATACGATATACCTATATAATATTTATATTTACAAGTAGTGTGTATTGTGCACAATATTTTTTGGCTTAGAAAGCTGAGCGAATATATAATTCATATTCGTCACTTTATGTGGATACCTTATGCCTAGAAAAGAATCTTTTAATTTTACACCGGTCAAGTTCACGTGACGTTAAGTAGACCTCGAGGGTTTTTGTTCACAAAAAGAAGAAAGAAACGATCAGGAATTTGATTGTCACCCTCTCACTACAATGCTCTTTGAAGGACATTCTTGACTTGACCAACCTTAGGCATAGTTAAAAAAGGTGTAATATAAAAACGTACGTGCATGTGCTTGTGAATGAAGCAATTTGTTCAATGACCAGTCGAGTCCTTCTTAAAGTTTCCTTCTGATAACATCTCTTTTCACATTTTCCACGTCACGTCCTTGCAGTATAATCATACCTACGTGCATATAGTATATACTATGCATCACGGTTTATTGGTGTTGTAGGAGAAAGCCTTGAGTATTCCAACGGAAGTGAGCAATAAGAATATTACGACTGTAATTGGAAGTGGAGAAGAAAGAAAGCAAGGAAATAAAATGACATAAAATAGTTGAGTTTAAAATATTGTGGTAATTAGAATGTAATTGTGATTTCAATGTAATGCACGCAACATCCGTTTACGAGGATTGCAAGTTACCCATGCATTTTCCTTCCAAGAACGAAGTGGCTATAAAACGTGGTTCTGGTTGGGCTTAGTATTGGTAGTTTTTCGTCGCAGCTACACGATATGAGCAATGCCTATAGTACTATATAGGTACATTATATTATGTCTGTGCATTATATATTTTTATGAAAAGGTTTTTCTTCAATGTCGACAAGTTTTTCAGCTCTTTATTGTGTTGTTGTGAGTTGTGATTGTTATAATAAAATACCTTGCAGGTTTAATAACCAATGGTTAGTGTCTGGTTGTATTCCTTTATGGTCTCCATGTTTTGCTGGAGTTGTTGTACATGAAATTTTTAATATGCATGGCTGAACACGTTAAAGTCGCATTTTCGTTTCAGGCTGCTCCACGATGATGTATGTAGATGTAGATTGATTTAAATCAAAATGGTTCCCTTTGTACACGATACCACATTGAATTGATTTTTCATTGTTGTCTCATGGAAGGAGGCTTCTCAAAGCTATTTTTGCTTTCGCTTTTATTTATTTTTTTCGCTTTTGCATTTTTTCTTGACCATTTCGTTTGTTGTTGTTGTTGAACATTTTTGACTAGGTATTTATTATTATGTAAGCAATGAAATCTATATTTAATATAGATATGTACCTTGCAGGCATTTTTTTCTTGGCCATTTCGTTTGTTGTTGTTGTTGAACATTTTTGACTAGGTATTTATTATTATGTAAGCAATGAAATCTATATTTAATATAGATATGTACCTTGCAGGCAGGCGGTGGACAGTTTTTAATCAGAATATTTCCCTTTTTTTGTGTCGAGTTAAGAACTAAATTGACTTGAATGTTACATTCGATTTCACCTGGATGCACCATTAGTTTACAATATATTCAACATTGCTGTAATAATACCTATGCCTAAAAATACGCAACCAACCGGAGGTTTCTCTGTACATGTATTACGAATCCATTGCGTCATTCGATTCCATTAATATCCGATTCCATTAATATCCGATTCCATTAATATCCGATTTCAGTCTTCCGGAAGGAAAGTGTCTGAATGCAGTTTTCCTCTTGAATTAACAATAGTATACTTCAGGAAATACGTTCAAATTGAAGTCTGCATTTTTCGATGATGATTTCAAGAAGAAGAAAAAATCGACGCACTTTAACTCAACAAGCCAAAATATCAATATCAATCACGTGCGAAAACTTTCATTACATTGTCGGATTCGACAAGAAAAGCTATCATAAAATGTCTTGTCAAATTTTCCATGTTTATTCTCAAACACTTTTTTGCTTTCCATTCTACTGGATCTGTCTGAATGATATGCGCCGTGGCTAATGCACTCTTATTTAATTTGCTCATATCTTTCCATCCTGTGTCCTGGACCCCATTGTTGTTTTCATTTTTTGCTGTCTAGTTTGACAAAGTGACTTTTCCTTTCCATGAAGTTACTTTGCGATATAATCGAGAAAATGATTTTCTAAATAAATTTTTTTTTGAAGGACATCAAAATGAAAGATGGCCATCGTATGACAAGAAAAGTAAATGGAGAAACTACAATAAAAAACGATAAGTTAAAAGATACAAAAGAAGCACGGGAAAAACAGGAAACCTCCATTTTATTTTCCTTACTTTTCTGTCGTACATCCGTCGATGAAAGTTGATATACCTATTTTTCGAGTGCTGCTTTGTTAGCACAACTAATAGGATTGCTCTTTTGAAGAAAAAAAATGTTGTTGTGATGGTCTTTTTTTGTGTACAGAAAGGGAAGTGCAATTCAATATTTGAACCTGTTAAGATGAAATCATTTTTAGGTAGAGAGTGCTTCTGCATAGCCAGAGATTTTTTGCTATTATTGTGTGTTTACCTTGCAAATATACTTTGTTTGAACTTAGTGGACATATACCTGAATAAAATCTTACAAGGTGCGATATTGAATAATTGGTAAACCCATTTCAGTAAAAAAGAATGACAGAATAATAATGGAATTTTTACAATCCTTCGTGCGGACTGGCTAAAAGATTGATACATAAATCGATAATTTCAGAATGTTTATTAATAATTTGTTGTTGGTTGTTAGTATGATAAACAAAGATTATAGACACTTATAGATTTTTTAAGAAACTTTATAAGGCGTAAAATGGCAATTCATCATCCTCAAATAAAATATGTATTATATTTAACTGTTTATATGTTTTGATTCACAGGTTCTCTCATTTTCCCCATTTCCTGATGAACAAACTACGCATTGGAAAATAAATCCACAAACTGAAAACACACATCATCATCAAGGACAATCATGAAGAATACTAGTTATAATAGTTGTCTGTACGAAGACTCCAGCACAATTTCGCTAGAAGAGGAGTCATCCACCCCGTCGTCAGTGCAAGAAACGATGAGTGCTCATTTGCTAGAAAATAGGCTTACCTTAAATTCCTCAGAATGGTCCTACGAGAATCGGAATAGTACAAGAAACCCCAACTCCTCAGAGAATTCCTCGTGGAGAAGGAACAGAAAAGTAAATAGTAGCAACTTTTGGGGATTCCGACCATTCTCAGCTGCCAACTGCCTTCTAATTTCTATTTTGGTACTTTTCTCTGTCCTGGATTTTGCATCAGGAGCAGGTGAGTATTTAATATTTTATTTAAACATGAACTTTCCCCTTACTATTTATACACTAAGAAAACATGTCAAAATTATAATTATAAAATTGACTTCACCAAGAGCAAAAAAATACACAAACAGGATAAAATCGTTTTAAATTGTGTAACATTAAATAAAATCTCTGAAATGTAGGAAAGCTGAGCTCCCAATGCACATGTACACAAAACAAAATAAGCAACAAAGATGGTGAAATGTAAGAATATGAGCACCAACCTACGCACGACCACTATTTAAAAATGTTTACAAACTTAAGGCATGTGCTTTGAAAGCACGCTCTAGTATTTTACACAGAATTCAGCAGGATTAGTAGCATAAATGTAGTTGAGTTATTTCCATAAAAAATCTTTTGTATTTATTTCTAGTGCAATCACCCCCTCAAATAACCAAGCAGCCACCTACGGATGAGCTACTATTTCAAGTAAAACAGCGACAAGATGAGAACGATAAGCCTTTCATCATCGAATGTGAAGCGGAGGGTGAACCAGCCCCAAAATATAAATGGATCAAAAATGGAAAGGAGTTCAATTGGCAAACATATGATGACAGAATTTCTCAACAGCAGGGAAGAGGAACACTGGTTGTCACGTCGCCACAAACTGACGACATTGGTCAGTACCAGTGTTTTGCGTACAACGAGTGGGGGACCGCTACCACAAATTCCGTGTTTCTGAGGAAAGCAGAATTGAATTCTTTCAAGGAGGAGGAACCTACTACAATTCTGGCTGAAGAAGGACAACCGTTCAAGCTCGCATGTAGCCCTCCTGATGGTTGGCCAAAACCCCATGTTTATTGGATGCTACAGGTTTGTGGTTTCTAACATATTTATGTCTGATTTAGACAACTTACAGAATGATGTTAATCATATTTTTCGTCAACTGAAATGTTGTATATATGTTGAGTTTAAATTACTGACAAATTACGTGTAAACAACTCTGTATAAAATAATAATTTTATATTGTTGTTATACATATGTATTTATTGTTTCTTTCACAGAACTCACAAGGAGCATTACAAAGCATTAACTCATCAAGAATAACTGTAGACCCTGAAGGAAGTCTTTGGTTTTCTAACATAACCCGTTATGATAAAAGCTCCGAATTTCTGTATGCATGTGCAGCCTACTCACGATTTAGGTATGATGATGATACAATATAATATTAATGGTCAACTTTTTATTATCACATGTTGATGAACTCTGATTTTTTCTTCTTCTAGAAATGAGTATAAGCTCGGAAACCGCGTTTATTTGAGTGTTGCGCCTACGAGTAGTGCAGCGACATTAAATAAGCACAAACCTGAAATTCAATATGCATCTAAAAGAAATACAATAGCTATTCGAGGATCAACCGTTAGCTTGTGGTGTATTGTGGGTGGAACGTGAGTGAGATACCCCTTTCACAATTATTTTCATCGGAAAATACAAGAATAATGCAATCTAATCAATTACATCTTATTATTCATAGGCCACTTCCAGAAATCAAGTGGGCAAAGAAAGGAAGCGGACTTCCGTATGAGCGTCTAGAGTATGATAACTACGGCAAGACATTGAAAATCAAAGAGGTTGACTTTTCCGATGAAGGAGCTTATGATTGTGACAGCAGTAACGGTCAGCATTTAAAAAATAAATAAATACTAAAAATTAATTAACTTGTCATAAATAGACGTTTACTATGCAAACTACGACCACCATGATGGATGGAATCTTTACTAATCTCCTCTTGTTGCTTTATATTTAGGTGTTGGAACTCCTGTGTCGTACTCAATTCAACTCTCTGTGTTTGCTGCTCCATATTTTACAATTGAACCAGAAATTCAAAACGCAGCCGAGGGAGAAACAGTGGAGTTCAGATGCGAAGCCAGTGGAAAGCCAGCTCCAGAAATTAAATGGATTCACAATGGCAAGCCCTTGGAAGAAGCAGAAGATAATCCTAGAAGAAAAGTGATGGGCAACAGGATTGTGATTGAGAATATCAAGAAAGTGGATACGTCTAATTATGGTTGCAACGCCACCAACTCATTCGGGTATGTCTACAAGGACGTCTACGTCAACGTCTTGGCTTTGCCAGCCGAAATCACAGAAAAGCCAAAGGATGTTGTCACAACAGATGGAAAGTCAGTAACATTGACATGCCGCGTTTTCGGAGCTCCTCGCCCTCTTGTTCGTTGGTTAAAGAACAACCAGACAGAGATGTCCCTGCTACAGAGACCAGTTACACAGTAAGATGGCTACATTTAAAAAATATATATATTTCTGTAACAATGATATGATGTAATTAATTTTTCGTCATCTGATTTCAACTGAATGATTTTATTTTTTCTGACTGCTTATTACATTAACAAACAAGTATAATAATTTTAAGTGCACAGATATTAATTAAACTTTTTTTTCGTAGGTTTCAATGAGCCCTTGGGCCAATTACACGTTTAGAGTTATTGCCAGAAACAAGATTGGACCATCTATCCCCTCTCATCATTCTCAAGTTTGCCTCACAACTCCTGACGTTCCGTACAAAAATCCCGATAACGTGAAAGGACATGGAAGCAATCCGTCAAACTTGGTTATTTCTTGGACGCCGATGCCTGAAATAGACCACAACGCTCCAAAGTTCAAGTATGTTGTTCAATGGAAGCCAGACGATAACTCGAGTCCTTGGCAGCTTGAAAATATAAACGATTGGAAGACAAGTCAACTTGTGATAGAAAATCAGCCGACATATAGACCGTACAAAATACGTGTTCGAGCGGTGAATGAAGTTGGTGAGTCAAACGTTGCGGCAAATGATGTCACTGGGCACTCAGGAATGGCAGAACCAACAGAGTCTCCAGGAAATTTTACTTTAATTGAAAAACTGGATGCCAGAACTGCCATCTTTTCATGGGATCCTGTTAACCCTGAAAACATCAGAGGAAAGTTTGAAGGTTACAAGATTCAAACATGGACGGACAACGACGGCGATGATGATCGTCGTGAAATTCTAATTAAAAATGATGTCACTCAAGCCGTTGTTGATAAACTTATTCCCTTCTCAAAAAACTATGTCGTTGTTCTGTCATACAATACCGACTATAACGGCCCTAACAGCCGCGTTATTGAGGTGATGACTGAAGAAGGTACTCCAGGACCTGTGGAATCATTTGATGCTTATCCCTTAGGGGCCAGTGCTCTATACCTTGTTTGGCGAAAACCTGATCAGCCGAATGGAATTCTCACCGGATACAGGATTTATTACCAAAAGGTTACTGGTACTGAAGTTGGGGCATTGATGGAAAGGGAACCACCTATTATGGACCCTGAAATTACTGATGCTAAACTTGCCGGATTAGAGTCTGGAACAAAGTATAGAATTCATATCAAGGCTACCACATCAAAGGGACCTGGAGAAGATAACTTTATTGAAAGGAGCACTGAACACGATGGGCAAACGACTCCACTCAACAAACCAAAATTTACATGGGCTCAAGTCACGACAGAGAGTAATGGCGCTGCTGCTATTCTTGTCAAGTGGGTTCCAAACAAAGAAGGGACTGGACGTGCAGGATCTCATTTTTTCGTTCAATATAAACGTTACGGCGATAACAAGTTTGAAAGTACGGAACCGGAATTGTACAACCTGAATTCTACCGTGCGTGGTCTCCAGCCCGGTGAAACGTACGTCTTTAGAGTTGTCTCAGTAGATGGAGATAAGCAAAAAATATCTGACCCAGAAGAAATCTACACGTACCCCAGTGATGGACCTGTTGTTCAAGCGAGACCTGGAGGAAATACCGGCTGGTTTATAGGTTTGATAGTCGCGATTGCTTTTTTGGTTTTGATCCTAATCTTGATTTGCATAGTAAAGAGGAATCGTGGCGGAAAGTATGCAGTGTACGAACGTGAAATCGCCCATGGACATTTGGATTATGCTGAGGGAGGCTTCCGCGAGTATTCACAGCCGTAATAACCCATTTCTGAGTAAAGCCATTACAAAAAATTGATGTGATTTGAATGATCGCTTCTAAAACATTTGCCGATATTTTTCAGGGTTGAGGAGAGATCAGGCCGAATGTCTATGGGAAGCGATTTTAAACCTCCACATGAATCCGACACGGATTCTATGGGAGAGTATGGTGATGAAGGTAAGTCTTAATTGAGTAGACATATATTTGCATAATTTATGAAACAATATATAATCTTTTGTAATCTGAAAATAATACTTGAATAATGTTTTTATTGCAGCAAAATTTGCCGAAGATGGCTCCTTTATCGGCCAATACGGAGCTAAAAAGAAACCTGACCCTAATCTTCCTTCACCTATGGCTACTTTTGTATAAAGCATACTGCTTAATATATTCTTCTGACATTATTTGACGTCCAAAAAAAATCATCGTTAGAAGTGTCAACGCCAAAATTAGGAGACTTTAAAGTACCGTAATTTAACGCGATTGATTTTAAAACACACAAGAGTAAATCAACTAGACAACAGCCCTTAAATGCTGGCATTTATTTTTTACAATCTTGATTTTTATCATCCTAATGTATAATGTTTTTCAGTTAGCGATAATGTGTTCTCAACGAAGAAATTGTAATATCCTCTCCGCTTAATAGCAAAAAATATTTATGTTACGATGAATGGAGAGCACAAAACATAAACACAAGAAGACCAGTCAATCTCTTATCGTTGTACAGTATTCTACACTTTCAGTGTCTAAATTATTCTTTGTTGTAGCAATATTATTTTTCTAATGTTACTTACTTACTTTTAATTATTAGTTTACTAGCTTAAATGAATCTCGGTGATCAACGGTGTTCAACTTTTATTGCATACATTTATGTATATGTAGCAGCTTTAGTTTTAATTAAATGCAAATGTCTCGCCAAGAGGACTGATTTTGGTTAGTGAATTTGTTTTTTTACTTACAAATATGGCATTACAAAGAAATGCGTGTACGTATGTATGTGGCTGCTGACGTGATTTTTACTATCAACATTTCAAAAGTTATATAGTTATTATCTGATGAAGAAGAAGAATGTATAGGAGAACGTAGGTGCTTAGGTTAACAAGACTAGTGTAGCATAAGAGTTAAATTAACAACATGGTAGAGAAAATATATGAATGCCAAAAGAGCTGTCCATTTTTGTGGCTTCTGAAGTAAAATATTATAATAATAATTATTATATTCAAAGGTGTGTGGTGAGATAATATACCTGTGAGTTAGTAAATTTATATGAGTTCATTGAAGGTAGCTTCAGTATATTTTATTCAATGTTGTTACACTGTTTAGCCTGTTTAGTGATGTACAGTTAGCTGCTTCCGTATATATATGTATATTTTTGTTTTGACGACATAATTGAAAACCGTAGGAAATGCTCTGTTCTTGTATTAGGATGTGGGAAATGTAATTTTTAAAACTGAGAATCTCTATTTTGGAATTATGATAATAGTGGTATTACTATTATCATTAACGAATTTCTGAAGAGTATAACAGATAGTTAGAAAACTCGATAAATTAATATTTTTATCGAAGAAAAAAATATTATATGGAAATGACATATGCGATTGATAAAACTTTTAAGAGTGCCTATCACAAGAAGCTATATTATGTATATGGAATTTTAAGTTTCACAAAGCAGCAACGCTATCAATTTATCAGTGATGATCAAAAATACACATTAACTTCCTCGGTGGCTTCGTTTGTGCTTAGATGTACGTACTTTTGTGTGAGGTAAATATATACATAACTCAATTAAATTATTGTACATCGGGAGATGATGCAAATAAACTTTTTATACGTACATAATAAAAATAATTATGTCAAATGTTGGTTCTACTGCCAGTTGTTATTGTAAGACGAGTGTGCGGGTGTGGATTGCTCGTGTAATATTTAACGTTATGCTATGTTGTTTTCTCTTTTTTTCGTATTTTTAAGATAATAGTGTAAAAAATGTTTGTATACAAAATCAGCTGCCCTTGTAAACGTTGCAAAATAATATTATACACAAACTCTTATTAAACTTAATAGTTACTACAATAGACTCACTTTTAAGAATATAATAATAACATACATATAAACGCAATACCAAAAACAATCCAAACTTTGTTGTTGTTATCATGATTATACTACTACACAACTATTACTATCCAGTGTTCTTCTAGTTATCTTAATTTGATTTTATTTTATGACATTTTGTGTGTACCTACACATTTTAATTTTAAAAAGATGCGTTATAACAAAAGTACATGAATTTTATTATTATTATCAATAAGTTTTATTAAAGCTATATACGAATTATATGTCTGCAAACTAACGTGTATAAATAAAAATGGAAAAAATGCTTTTACAGACCATTGTTCAATTTTTATCCATAATGAATCCATTACCTATACGTACGTACGTACCTTGGTCGGTAGCATATAAGTGATGTTTGATCAATAGAGCCAGGACATTTTCTATAACCTTTCATCATCATTCTACTCTTTCCTTTCACTCGTTAAAACAAGCTGGCGAGTGGAGAGCAACCGCAGCGAATGTAAATATTACACTGGAAATAGTTCTCACAAATTCGTAATTGACTGGGATAAATGTCCTTTTAGTCCAATTGCATTATTGGACTATTTCCATTATTGAAAAAAGACCACGGTGCATATTTCTTCGTCTGATGCGTACTTATCATCATCATATTCATAATATAATACAAATATTTATTCGCATCTACATTATCTACATCCTTGCTTCTGCTCTTCACACTATTGATTCTGAGGGCGTCGGTTTCCACAAGCAAGCTCTTCTTATCATAATTAAGGTCATCGACAAACTTTTCTTTAGGAAGTAGGGAAAATTCATTTGCCTAAATGACGATAAATACATGTAGTATTAAGACAGAACCAATACGTCTTCTCTTCTTGTCGTTGTACGTCAAACAAAATGTATAATTTGTCTTTTCATTCAATTTCTTGTCCTTGTGGAAGGGATTTTTTTTTGGATAAAAATTTCTAATTGTATTAGCAGACCCCGGAATCCGTATTTGTCAAAAAAACAAAGTTTCTCCCAAACAATT
Organism: Zhuqinia jingwanae; assembly: GCA_027744095.1. NCBI lineage: Eukaryota > Metazoa > Arthropoda > Collembola > Entomobryomorpha > Paronellidae > Zhuqinia > Zhuqinia jingwanae. The sequence goes on along the minus strand of JAHZNC010002384.1, from coordinate 2,677 downwards.
TTCCCAGCTTCTGACGTGTTGTTGATGAATCCCAATAAAATTAATGTAAATATCACAACGCCCCATTTCCTGAAAAATTACTTGAATAAACAGCTTTATTGAATTGGTTCCATTTGATGAAAAGTTTCATACTAGTTTCTATTGATTGTATTGAACTGATGTGAGTTGGAGCGTCACCAATGTGTAGGTTGTAATTATTCCAATTAGCTGTAAAAAATACGTTAATTTAATGTGACTCCATACAGCCGAATTTATTAATGAATTGAAAGTATTAGACAACAGCTCACACTTCCAACAAATGGAAAAGTAATTGTGAAGAATCCAGAACCCTTGAATCCCACATTGTTGGCTTGCACTTCGTAAAGCAATATGGTGGATGCGTGAAGCACATCCAAAGTAATGGCTTCATCCTTACACATTTGCATTTGCAAAAGGTACTTCTTCTTCAAAATTTCTGAGACGCCACAGCTCTGAATGGATGGATCACAGCATTGAATTATATAAAAAGTGAATTTTATGACATTAGAGAAATAAATCTAAAAAATAAATTACCACTCTATGTAAATCCGCCATGTAATACAACATAACATAACACGGAATTACGCTGACAATGGTAAGAACACTTGACATTGTTATTAATGGTACTCCTGCCAGTATCACAGCAAAATTAATGCATTTGTACATTAATATATTTGTAATATTTATCAATAAAGTTGTCCCTATCATTCCATTCAATTCATCCAACAATATAGTTATCCTTGCGAATAATTGCATGGCCTGTAAAAAAACAATTTATCGTATTGTACTAATTTACCTTTATCTTATTTACAAATTATTTTGAATTGTAAATGTTTGAGGTGTTACAGCAAAAATATCTCTGCTAGTAGTAGCATTACTAAGCTTTCTCAAGACAAGTTGTATCATTTTTCGAAAGTATATTGCCCAAGCGGTCATCAGAAAGACCGATGTTTCCCAAGATTGTTCAGATACAACAGTAATGAAAAGCCAAACTCCGGTGGTGATATTAGCAAGAAGTTTTGATTGAGCCAGATCAACACGCCCTTGTGTCATTGAGCACCAAAATTCATGAACTAGGCAAAATGAATTGACAGTTTTATTCACCAGATTATTCAGTACTACTGTGGTACCACCAAAGTTTTCTAAATCGTTCGTCGCAAACGCAAATGTGGAGAAAGTTGTGTGAATGAGAACTAGGATCATAAACGGTAGTCTTACGAATTTAGCTGTCTGTAAATAAAAAGAGATTGAAACTTGTTTTTCTCATCCACAAATCATTTAACTAACTTGTAATCACATGATTGGTCGTAGCTCATTGGAATATTTTTGTAGATAACCTGATATGATGTACAATTTTTGATTGAATCACTTTCCTCTAACAAGCAGTTATAGAGGTCACTGCCTTTGTTTAGTATTGATGGAACTCTTGGAACATGTTTCCACATGAGAAGAAGCCAGAACACGTTATAAACCCCAAAGAAAACATACGAAAGTTTGAATAATGCGGTCACTAAAGGTGATCTGTGACTTTCATGCATGGTTGATAGATAAGCATCCCCAAAAGGTGTACACGGCGATGATACAGTGGCAAAGTATAAAGCCCAACTATTTATATAATTAATACAGTTAAGTGAATCATAACAGTAATAATATAGTAAAATTAAAACGAGGGATTATTAAATTATAATATTAGTTCATCAGGCGCATGCACTTTGGCCTTACCTTTACGATGCACGATCCCGTCGAACTCTGAAATGTTTTTAAGTTTTCATTAAACGTTACTGAAAATGGCGTCAGGAAAGTTCCATAGTATAATCGGTAAAAGATGACGATCCACTCAGCATAATAGCTGTGAGCCTCACAGCTTTCCAGCTTCACTTGAGGCAAATCTACTGGTGAACTGTTTCTTGATCTTGCATTTTCTAGTTTTTCTAACCATTTTTCATCTACACTATAATTTTCAGAATGAACGGCAAAACTTGAATCAGGTTCCATCTCCATTATGACAAAAAAAAGTGATCACAAATTACAAACTGTTATTATGAAAGAAGGATGTGAAGTTCAAAATGGGAACTGGATTTTCATCCCAAAATTATAACAAATTTCATTATCGATTGAAGAAGCACTCATGAGCCATGACTTACCTAAATATGTACACTAAATCGACCCGTTCTAATCCAAAATTACACATTTAGCTAATGAGGACAGTATTTACTCAGAGGGTGTGTGCATTTATTTTTCCGGGGCCAATTCAATATCTAATTTATAATTAGCAATGATGAATTGATTATTAAACTTCTGGCTGACTATTAAATAAATTTATGCAACAATCAACAGTGATGCAGATATTATTTTAGTTCCGGAGAGAATTTAAATCAATTGTATTATAATATTGTTAAATATTGTTAAAAAAATGTCGAATGCCATTTTAATTTTTATATCATCGCGTGTACACCATTTATCTCCACTCTCCACATCATACATATACTGCAGCTGAAATCGAATTGCAGGAATAGCATAAGCATAACTTATGCTAGAGGCATCATGATTTTGGCATCATTATTATCCTTTCAAGTGAAAATTAAATTTAAAAGTGAAGTTGCGTAATACAACATATTCGAATAAAGGAGGAATTGAGGGTTTATGCATAATTTGAATC
>JAHZNC010002383.1:0-11731 GCA_027744095.1 Zhuqinia jingwanae | reverse complement strand
TACATGTTTTTTAAGCGTATCTACAATAAACAGTGAAGTCGACTAAGAAAATTGTAGAAAACTGCCTTAAAATACATATGCATACTAAGCCTTAATGATAAAATTAGTCATGAAATTAAGTACCTAATTACTAAACATTAAATATTATATAGTTGATAGTATATTTAGAAAATGATATTTTTAATTATTAGGTATGCATGTCAACTGCAAGAAAATTTTCTAGAAATCCCTTCTTCATTTCTTTGTACATAAATACAGGCGTGATAGCTCTTCGTATAGCTTTTTGAGCGCGTAGCAATAATAAATGACAGGAAATTTCCAAGAATTCATAAACGGTTGTTGTTTTGCTTAGGCAAAGTGCCTCGCAAGATGTTTTTTGGTATTCATGGAGAGGAGAACGTTTACTCCCTCATTTTTACTCGTTTTTGACCAAATCAATAGGATAGTGTACTTTACAAGGAGCTTCCTATTCCAGCAAGCAGAGTAACAAGGCAATAATGCACAGAGTCGCAAGTCGCAATGCAATGCACAGCACACAACAAGGCGAGCATCGAGCAGTGCAGCTCAGCCAGCGACCGAGAGAGTAGCAATATTGTTCGGGGAAACTAATAGTCGTCGGGGCCCATTGGCTGCGGCCATTTTTTCGTCAGTGTCTTTTAAATACAATCATTTTCCTTTCAAATGGAAGGCAAATGTACATCACAAGTAGCTTCCTTTTTTTATTATAGTCAAATAATGAGATACACCCGTACCGTCGCCGCACTAATACCACCTGCAATCCAGATGCATAGCAGCACAGCAGCAGTATAAGCAATAAACACACATTAATAAAGATTTTTTTATGGTTTCTATGAAAACCGACATTACAAAATTGCAATTAGCATTAAAAATAGGTAATTCAATTTTGATGGTGAATGTGAATGTTGTTATCACTGTCATGAGTGTCATGTCATCATCATGTCTCAAAAATTAAAATTTCACAGCCACGAACGACTATTATTGGTTGCATGAAATATAATGCAACAATCACAATGCGACTTTAAAATGCATTTTTTTTACAGGTAAAACATAACTGGCTTTTCAGAAAATTATCCTTTAAGTTTGGTTTTCTTATTTATGCATAATAATAATAGTACATACGACTGATGCGACACACAATAACATGCATTACTAGCATTTAAAGGGGTTTGGACGTATTTGTTACTATACTTTTTACTGTTTCAGTGCGCAGATCATGCTTCTTTTGTCATTGATATACATGGTTGAAAAGAACTATAAAAAATGTATCCAAGATTCTTCATTCTTTTCATCTTAAAAAAGTATTTTTTTTTCTTCATGAGGACTTTACTTTTGATGGAGTGAAAGATGCAGTCATGATGATGGCAGGCCCATTGTTGTATAACAATGATACTTGACAGTTAAAAAGCAATTCTTTCCATCTTCTTCTTATTATTATTATTATCACAGGATTGTTACGCACAAAGTGTGCATCATAGAAAATTACACCATTTTTACTGACTTGTGAATCTTCTTCTTCTTCTACGAGACGACCACCACCACAACAGGCATGCATACCGTGTGAGTTATTTGCATAATACACAAGAGAGAGAGAGAGAGAGAAAACAGCAATAACTTACATATTATTATGTTACAGTAGTCAACTAACTGTACCATCATCATTAAAAACGAAAAGACCTTACCAACATGAGTTTGTGTGTGTGTGTGCGTATGTGTATAATAATACATGTTTACTTCCGGAAGAGTTTAATAATACCTATTTTCTCAACCAGAAAATTGAATGATTTGTGTGACGAGCTGGTTTTTTATGTTTGCTCTATTTTTTTCCCCTGTACTTTGTTGCACAATAATAAATATCCCTTATTTATCTTGATTTTAAACAAAATTACCTAAAATAAAAAATTTCCTCACATTCGCAAATTGCAAAGTATTAAGTTACTCGCATGGATATTCCGTTTCATTCCAAAAATTACATACATGCATACACATATATGTATGTATGTACTTGTATGAAAGTACATACAGCAAAACAGTATTGGATATTTTTAATTTAAAAAATTATGTCTTTTTTTGTCTCTGTGCAAAAACAATAAAGTTCAAATTGTAAATATTATGCTACTCTCTGGTGCACAATAAACAGGACTTATATTTATAAGCTTAAACAGCAACTAAATTTTTGTTGGCTTTTTATTTCCTTCCTGATATTCTAATTTGTTTCCTTCCTCAGTGAAAAAAAAAAATTGTATGACTTGTAGATTTTGTGCTACTACATTGCAAATTCACAAGCAATAAGAAGCATCAATGGCATCAAAGTTTTATTTTGGCACATCGGATATTGGATTAGGCGTAAACGTAATGTAAAGTGACTTGTGTTTCCTTTTGTGTTTCATTTTTTTTATACATGCATCAAGATTCATGATTGATGTCAACATACATAGTAATATGTGCATGATAGAAGAAAAAAAATGTATAAATTTGAGCTCAAGCCTTGCTCGCACATTAAGACAAAGCTCAACGTGTACTGATTTCATAAAAAAATCAGCAAAACTTATTTATATACATCTACAAGACATTCCTTACTTCTTGTTGTCTTGTCGTCATGGCTGATTGATAATCTACTGATTTTTTTATATGCAGTTGGGTCAAAAGAGGTAGGAATTCATGGTACTACTACTACTACTACTACTATATATTGTACTTATTGGAAAATGGAAGTATATTATATCGTTTTTTTTCTTCTTATTTGATGCTATCATGTTGATGATATCACATTATGGTCCTTCCTTTGTGTCTTCATTTGGTTTATCCTAAAATCTTATGATATCATTTATGCATAAATAGTATATGTTACTGTGCTCTTTTGGACAAAACAACTAAAATTAATTCACAAAAGTCAATAATACATGACTTGACTTAATAAAACTTCCTCGTCAATCAATTTCCCACCCACCACCACCAATCCCACTTAATAGATCAAAGATTTTTTGATGTTGCCACTTGATGATTATTATTATGAAAATAAATCCCCTCTATAAAGAGCTCTAAGCGTTGGTTCGTGTTAGTTTAATACACTTTGCCTTTTAAAAAACAATTATGCATTGGTTGAATGACTCCTTTCCTGAACAAGCTTACATGATCATTAATTTTTATCATTACCAATTACCATCATCATCATCATCATGATCGTCGTCATCTTTATTTTTGGTTCAGTTTCAATATTTCCATTTACAATCAAGTTTAAGCACATCCAAAACCAATTCCTTTGGCTGCTGAGTACGTACTAATAATAATAATAAAAAGAAAATATGCAAGAAACATAAAGAAAACAAAGGAATAAAGATTATTTATACTTGCATTATACATGCCATTATTTCTTTAATTTTTTGGCACTTAAACCATTTCACAAGATTTTCCATTATACCACCACCACCACCACCACCCTAAAAGAAAGATAAGATTTATCAACTTGCTTTATAGTAGTAGTAGCCATCTTATCAATCCATTCAATTAGTTTTTTTTTATTATTATATTATTTTATACTTTTATGCCTTTTGTGTTCTATTTTGCATCATCCAATACTACTCGTGCTTTTTTGCTTTGTTTTAAGCTTGGTATAATAATGCTTGTTGTAGTATTATTGACCGGACATTATGTATGCTTGCTTGTTTGGAAACAGATTTGAGATTTTATTTAAAAAAATTAATTTTCTATTTTTTCCAAATATTAGTGAACCAATCTTGTTGTTAGTTTAAATTTTATAAATTGAACTGGGGAGGCTGATATATATAATTAAACAAGATATATGAATGATTTATTTTTTATTTATTTTTTAAGTCAAAGTCATAGTGTATGTACAATTATATATATGTGTTATGCTCACACAACAACCAAATATGTTATAAGTGTACGCATTTCGAAACTATTATTACTATTACCAAACTGTACTTAAAAACGAAACAGAAAAGTTATTAACTATTGCGGCAATAGTATATGCACTATGTGCATTATAATATGTAGATTGTGCTCATTGCATTCATGCATGTAAAGCATTAAGAAAAAGTATACGCCATTATATAATTATGTATTATAATATATTATGCGAGTGGATTATGAAGAAAGAAGAGCGTGTCCTCCAGTTAATCTGAACATGATCGAATGTTACATATTATTACCCTTATCCTGTCTGGAGCCTGGCTGAAAAAAAAAACAAAAAAATTGTCGCAATGAGAAGATAACAAGATGACAAAAACGGTAGTGAACCAAAAGATGCGGATGCGGACGAGCTCTACTACTTTTAGTTAAGACAGAGTCATTTACAGGTCGCCATGCCACTAAAATCGGATTGGCTAAAATTGCATGTACCCAGTTTAATGATTTAAAATGGGAAGCCTTGTAAAATGAAATCGGAGGAGCCTCTCACAGCTCAAAATTTTGCACGTATTTACACATGTATATTGAGTATATCATTGATATAAAATATGCAAGACAATGACACATTGCGACACAATAAGTATTTCAATACGTAAATGTGTAATAATATAATATGTTAGTTTAGCATGAATATGAAGGTTAAATTGGGAAAATATGTACAATGTGCAATAAAATCAATCAATTAGTTTTCTGGTACTGTCTGATAATGTATTTTGTCGATATGGAAGAAATCGACTTGGCACTCATTTATACTTTAGTATCCAACATATTGATACGCAATTAAAAGACACTCAGTTCAATTTTGACCTGAGCGAAGTACATATTTGTGACATAAGTCTTTAAAATGGCTGTCAGTACAATCGCACTGGAGAAAAAACCTCTGGATATGCTTCAAGTAGAGGTGATTTTTTTTTATAAACTAAGGAAAACAGGGGAAAATGTAGCCAAATGTTTTGAGGGAAAACTGGGATTTTTTTTAGCTAGTGAATAATTTTTTTAATATTTTTTTTTGTCAGCTTTGGGTTCTAATTCTTGAGGGATTGGATACTGATGCTCGATTAGTATGCCGTCAGGTATGCTCTGATTTTACCAAGTTTGTTGACGCAACGGACAGTAGCAAGTTTCTGGATCTCATATGGAACCCATACTTTATCAGACTAGAAGAGGATGAAGTGTTTGTTTGGTGTGAGGGGAATCAGGATGCGATATCCAGCTATTTGGAAGGTAGTGATGCGCTCATGATTTGTAAGGTAGATCAGCTACATGCCCTTGAAGGCTCCGTGATTCTCTATTGCCAAATTGGAGATGCTCGCCAGGAATACGCCAAAATTTGTCGAGCGTTTCCCAGGGCTGTGAACAACTTTGGAGAGAATATTAAGCACATGACCATCTTTATTCATGACAAAATTCCGGAGTCTTATCGCTTGATAAGCTTAATCCTGCTCAACATGAAGAACTTGAAGAGTCTCACCGTGTTTTGCTACTTTGACACCGTGAGTGCTGTGGAGAATGCGAAGAAGATTCTCAAGTGTCATTTTGATGGAAGCATGGGAACACCTGTACCACCTCTCCCAAATTTCACGGAGCTCACCATTTTCGGCAATGAAAGGGTCTATTCAGGAGAAAGCAATCTGGTGCCCTTGTTCATTTTTGGCTATGGAGCACAAATAAAGAAACTGTATTTGGGTGGCTCCTTCCAAAGTGAATCAATTTTGAAGGGAGACCTAATCATGGAATCGTTCCCAAATGTGGAGCAGCTGAAAATTGGTGACGCTGACCTCACAGCACTTGTCTCGCTGTTGGAAACCAATCGGTCCGCAAATCCATGGCCAATGTTAAAGCGAATCTCGATCAAAGTGAAACTAGACAGCAGAGGATTGTTCCCACTTCATGAATTTCTCCTGACCATGATGAATTTTAAGAACACCCTGGAATGCTTCCATCTTCAAATTGATAAGTGGAATTGCCTTCCAATCATGTGGCGTCGTGTAGATAATCATAATTTCCCGAAAGTTCACGATGTGCGGCTCCCATTCCACTTTGTGATGGATTTGGCTAAGCGGTACACCATACCCTTGCACTTGAACCAGATTCGAGACCTGTGGCCAAATATGAAGTCTCTGTTCCTTATTGACATGGAGGAGTACGAGGAACCAGGAATGCAACCAGACTATCATCAGATGATGATCACAGAAAAACTTTTAAAACGTTTGTGGCTTGTTCTACCAGAAACCCTTGAGAAAATCACCGTTCGCTACAAGAAGGAAATGGGAAATGAAACTTTCCATTCTGTCAATTTGGTTTACTGGAAAGTTTAAAAGTTGTTTGTAGTTTGATGAATTTCTCATTTTATCCCGGAAAAGTTCCGTTTCAACCTATTTCTTCTGGTTTTTAGTGTTTTGTTCAACCAAATTACTGAAGTAGTTCATACTTTCGTGTTGTTGTTCTTATTATTATCATCATAATTTTTATCATCATTCCTTATTAAATCTTTGTCAGACGAAGGCAAATATATAAATAAATGAATTTAAAAAATTACAGCAACATTTATGCGATAATTCATTCATTCATTCAATTTTTTTTTACTTTTTGTCCATCTGTGTGTAATTTATTGTTTCGTTGTGCTCTGCTTCCGCTCACCACTCTCAAACTCAACCTATTCATATGTGTAAACATACAACATGATAACAGCGAAAATATGTATTTCAAAAAACAAAATGTAAAATTCGTCATGATAACGGTGAACTTCACGGTGTACCGGTGGTAGTGATGATGTTGTGAGGCTCATAATCATCTAGTTTATCTCTCTACCCCAATTTTGCAATATTTTAAAGCCTTCCTTCCTTCCTATTTTTTTTATTTTACATTTGCGTTGTACCTTAATTCTTCCCCAAAAAAATGGCTTGATGTATAGTTTTTTTTGGGTTGCTCATGATGATGATATACATATTATGCGTTCTACTATTATGCGTTAAGCCGAATGCAAAACCAAAGTAAAATGGCATATTACCACAAAAAATAACGTCGATATAACAACAGTAGTAGTTCAGTGGTTGCATAATAACTTTTACATATATATTTTTTTTCATCCATTTACATTTTTCAAGCAAACCATCCATTACATGGTAATCACCGTAAAATGGCTGAAAATCTGTGATACAAGCTTTATTGTAAGTATGCATGTATATTTAAAATGGTGGCATGGTTTAACTTATTTACTAAATACAAAGAAAAGTATTAAGTCTAACAAACTAACAAGTCATCATCAAAGAAAATCATGACACAAAGAAGAGAAATGATGATGAGATGATGATCTTTCCATAGAGCTGAGGGGTGAAATAATTTGTACCAGTATTCCTCATTCACAACAAAGCATTAAAAAAAAGTCGCAAAAAATAGATATTTAAAAAAAAGAAAATATTACGCTTAATTTAGTAAAGCAGCAGGATACAATATTATGACATGATAATCAAGCTGAGCACGCACCGCACCACACGGTATAAAAAAAGGTAAGTTTAACGGTTTAATAATGCATGTACCATAAATATAAATAATAACTACAATGAAGAAGGATTGTGTGTGTGTGTGTATAGGTAAATAGCAAACACCATTATACATTTTATGTGTTGCTGTGTGGTTACTAAATAAAATTGGCTGTTTTTTCTTGTGAAAGAAAGGTTGCGTGGGTGGGCATTATCTATAAAAAAGTGCAATGAAGTGAATCTTATAGTGGAAGAGGAACATCACACGGTATAAAAAAAGGTAAGTTTAACGGTTTAATAATGCATGTACCATAAATATAAATAATAACTACAATGAAGAAGTGTGTGTAGTATAGTATGTGTGTGTGTGTGTGTAGGTAAATAGCAAACACCATTATACATTTTATGTGTTGCTGTGTGGTTACAAAAAAAATGGCTGTTTTTTCTTGTGAAAGAAAGGTTGCGTGGGTGGGCATTATCTATAAAAAGTGCAATGAAGTGAATCTTATAGTGGAAGAGGAACAAGTCAAGTGGCGATGAATAAAAAAAAGGATGATGAACATGTTTAGAGTGCCATTTTTACACCTTTACCTACTCCTATTTATATATACACACAGCGTGACGAACGACAAGGATCAAATGAGACCAAACCAGACTAGACCACGATCGGTGGTCGTAATCGCATAATATGGCATTGTTGTTTTGTTATGTTGAAGAAGACGACAGGATTCTAAAAAAATAAAAATAGAGTAGGTATATCACAGTATTTAATATACTTCTAGGTGACACAGTAAACAAAGTTGATGGTGATGATGATGATATCAATGTAGAAGAAGAAGAAGAACGAGGCAAATACTTTCAGACAGGTAGTATGTGGTCAGGAAGTACTAGATGTTGGATAGATGGTGGTAGCGGTAGTGGTTTCCTTTTCCACAAAACAACAATAAAAAAAGTATGAGCAGACGGTACACACAGGTGGTACACTTTGTTTGCTTAGTTTTTGTTTGTTTGAATGCGACAATGATATGGTGATGAGAAAGGAGGAGGATCAAGCAGGATTCCGGATGTAGTACTTTTGATAAGAGGAGAAGGAATATGAATGCTGTTGATGATGATGATTATCATGATGATGATGATTATAAAAAAAGAAGGATATGGATGTGGTGTGTGCATGTGCAGCTGTCGTAGTATAAGACACATTTATATTGGTGTGGTAGTAGTACTTGTAATAAAATAACTTGTGTTTTTCTTTACTATTCCACGTGCTAGGTATTGAGATGTTGAGGTAAGTTGGGAGAGATTTATGTTATAATATAATTATATGTCATATATGTAGGAAGATATGTTGAGAGTCAGAGGTGTTGTGTTGTATGAATAAATAAATACCATAATATTGAATATCTAGTGCTTTTTATAAGTGTAGCAACCAAACGAATTGTTAATTGAATTTAGAACTCTGTGAAGAGATTATATTGTTTATTTTTTAAACTGATTTTTTTTCTTCTGTAAATTGTGTGGTCGCGTATATTATGTTGCCACACATTTACCCATAATATTATTATTTACAATTAGAACAAAGTGACAAGGATTTTTTTTNCTGATTTTTTTTCTTCTGTAAATTGTGTGGTCGCGTATATTATGTTGCCACACATTTACCCATAATATTATTATTTACAATTAGAACAAAGTGACAAGGATTTTTTTTGCAGGATACAGCTTTTACGTTTAAGTAGGCACACTTTTGAGAAAAATGTTTGTTATTTTTAGAAGGAAAAGGTCAATTACTAGAAAGAAGGATGGGGGTGATGATGAGATGAGAACGTAAAAAGTAAGCAACATTTTTCAAGTCCAACTTTTGAATTCGTGTATGGTAATATGCACGTATGTAATCTGCCATGTGCATACATTTGCGTAGTTACTATTTCGTTCGTTGTGAAATTTGAGTTTAAAAAAACAACCGATATGATCATAATCTTTGTTTTAAATTAACTTGGAATATTTTAAAACAAATTATGCTTATGATTATTTCCAATTTTTTTACTGTGATATGTAATTCCAATTTATTACAAGAGATTTATTTTTAAACATTTTTTTGATGAAGAGTTAAGGCCCAGAAAAAAAAAGTTTAATGCGCCCAGTAGCTCATCCAGTCAAGAAAATTATTCATAATGATTTTTTTAAGAGTGGTAATCGTACAATAATAGCTTAATAAAATTGTCACGACATACATAAGACATGAAGCTTTTTTTTTGCATGTGCATTTTTGTTGACGGTACCAGTCAAAGTGCATATTACATGTTAATATATTCCACATTAGAAATACAAATATTCACAAAAGATAAAAATTGCAAGTGCATGAGTCATCATTTCATTATCATTCTCAAATCCTATCATCATCACCGTCACAGTGCAATAATGGTACTATAACTACGACACATACAACAACATGTACTACACGACATGACACCATATCATCATCATCATCACCGTAATCGTAAGTACATTGCATTTCACTACAAATTAAAAAAAATATATCTCTAGGTATATACACATGTTCTATTGAGTAGATGTGGATTTGGATGCACACAGCATATTTATTGCAGTTTTTACATTGAACTCGTTTCTCTTCTCCCTCCTCTTCTTGTGGCAGTAGTGCAGTATTATGATGAATGAATTTTTGTGTTTGTTTGTGTATTTATATGGTTTGATGAGAGATGTGTGTGACTAGAATAGTGAATGTACGTGACAAGCTAATCTGTTTGCATTGCTTGTACTACTACGACTACTGCTCCTCCTCCGCCTTCTTCATTGTGCACTACTATAACCTTCCTCACATCACTTTCTTTCCCATTTCACATCAACTCACTATCTTTATGACTATGGTTAATCCAATAAATAATAATGTATAAAAAAGCCTCAAAGATATTTATGTTGTTGGATGAGTGTGTGATGTGTGTAGAATGCTCTCACTATCTATTATATAGTCAACTGTCACACGACATACACACACCATTTCAGATGACAATTAGCAAACTACAAATAAAAAATAAATGTCACCATTATTATAAAATGCTATTACCGTTTCATTTAGCATCAGAAGAACAAGATGACATTAGTAGTAAAAAAAATAAATATATAAAGAGATTGAGAACCTTACAATTTTTGTTAATCCCACTTTTTTTATGAGCGGCTATAAATGTTCAATGCGGCACCTCTTTAAATATAAATAAATCTTAAGAATAATGTAAAAGTGAGGGTAAAAAACTCAAAGTCTACTAAAGACAGAAGAGAGTAAAAAAAAGAATTAATGGCACTAGTGTAGTGTACCACCATGATGCAATAAAGCAACAATACCACCATCATTATATCAACCTCAACACATTAGAATTACTTGTATGTATGCACACGGCCTAACCTTGGATCTTAGATGGTTTCTTATACTTCTCTCTCTCTCTCTCTCTCTTTCCTCACTTACTATTAAGTTTTTACTAGAATCACTTTCAAGATTCAAGCCTTTCCTATAATCATGATATGATCATAATCATCATTTTTGCTAGGATCCGTATATTTATTCAAAAGAAGAAGACAAGAAGAAAAACACTTGTGTCATGTTTTATTTATTGCGATTATATAATAACGATGAGGACATGATGATGACGATGATAATGATGATGAGTGATGTTCAACTAGCTGTTATGCTTCATTTTTCTAGTAACAGCCAAGTTTTTTTTTCGTGGGAGCGGAATTATTATTTTTGGGTAAACATGTTCAATGTACTACATTGTCTAAAAAAAGTGCATGCATTAATGTTGATGATGATGATGATGACATGGAATGGTTAATTTGCTTTAGGAATAATTCATTTTTATTCGGAGTTTTACGTAATCTGATATGATGTGATATCATAATTTCAATTGACTAATGCAAGATTTTTTTTTGTAATAAATTCGTTTTGCAGGATATATATATTTTTTAATGTTCCACTTCAAATTGTAAATATATACACATTTTGTGCTCAAATTGAATGGGGTAAGAGAAAAAAAAGTTTTAAAAAAGAAGAATTTTTCGAGGAGAAAAATAGGTTGCTTCATGTAAGTATGTATTTTTAGCTGTGCACACATTGCATTCCATTTTTGTTTTCATTAGTTCTTGTGTATTTAAGTCCTCTTTATTATTATTATTATTATTGTTCATCCGTTCAAGTATTATATTTCCTTGCCTGCTTTGTTGTAATGCAATTTGCTACGCAGTAGTAGTGCATTGTTGATTTTTATTTGAACAAACACGCCAGTTTATTGATT
>JAHZNC010002382.1:0-10794 GCA_027744095.1 Zhuqinia jingwanae | reverse complement strand
AGTCAGAGAGAGAGAGAAGTGAAGAAAGAAAGTTTTTTGGGAAAGTAAAGCAAAAAGGGGAAAATGATGATAATGATAAGATTGTTCAAGTGCCGGCTACTGCTTCCAATCCATTCTTTGGATCTTGTGACAGAAGAAAACGGAAGAAATTGCAGTTTGGTCTATGTGACTCTGTTTCTGCATGTATATGCGTGCGGACCCGGGTTTCATACAATAGTAAACGTACAACCGGCATTTCAACAGAATAGTAAGTTGTTGGAAAAGTCTACGAAACTACCTGTCGTCGTCCAAGGACCTATTGGATTTTTAGTTCTGCTATAAAGTACACAACTACCATATAGGAACAATGCAATGTGCGTATTCCCATAACTGTTCTTCTGACACATTTAAATTTCCCTTCCAGTTTTGCTGATATCTTCAAGAAAAGTAAAATGGGATGGATGAAAAGACTATGTAATAATATATGGAATGGCGAAAGAAACTTTAGATATTCGTATCAGGTACCTATACACAATATATTCCTATTGAGACAGCATGACTATATTTATGGAAAGCAGCACATTTGCGTTGCTCTCAGCAGCTCTCAACCCATTCCTCTTACGAGCAGGCTTTGTTGGGTCAGTATATTTCCACATTCTATATATTTTCGGCTGGATGCTGTAAAATTTCCGTTTTCAATTTTTTTTTTAAATCTAGAGAAAGAAAAGTTGTGTCATAGAGGTTCACATTATATATACATAGGTACGCATGCATAATATGCATGTAGAATAGGTACATATATGTACGAACGCATTTAAAATATATCACCCAAGACACTATTCTATAATGCAGAAGATGGGTTGGTTTGACCACATAGGTTTGTCTTTTGCAGACAACTACATATAAGTACATGTATACTATGTATATATATATGCATACCAGGATCTCCAATCGTCTGGTTATGACCATATAAAAAAGTATAAGTCAAATAATATACTTTCTCTTGGCTTTGTATGGTCTTTTCCTCTTTAAAACTTTCATCGTTTTCTTTCGTGCTTCACCAGTTGAGGTATAACCATTTCCATAGGGTCACATCAAGCACTAAAAGCCCATACCACCGACAAAGTCACATACAGAAGAAATGAAATGGAAAGAAAGACATTTCATTTCTACAGTTATGCCTCCACTTGCATAAAGCATCAGGGAACAGTTTTCTTTAAAGAGAGGTAAAAAGAAGAAAAGAGTACAGGATACATGTTATATTTCAGACTATTTTTTTGTGTGTGTGTGTTCTTTCACTCAATATGTTATCACATACAACCCTTTTTTGTTAAGAGTGTATAGGTAATATAAATGTAGTAATATGTCGCGTCACCATGCTATGTTGACTTCTTTGTAGAAATATTGTGGAATTATATGCACACACACACAGATATCTTTTGCTTGAGCAGATTGTCGTGTCGTTTTGTGAGTCGTGAGCATGTTTCCAAGCCAGACCAAAAAAAAGTCTGTAAAAAATATTGTCACAGAAGACAAACTGCGTCTGATCGGATTTTTCAAAGCAAATGATATCTACTACAACGTCAACCAAAATAACAGAAAACCGAATCCGATATTTTGACAAAAAAAAATCCCACAAAAAAAAAGAAGTTTACACAATAAGATTTAGCTCGTGCCATTTTTTTCTGTCAAAGAATATATTAGACTGCTCTGTGTATTGAAACACACACTCACAAAACTTTGAGTATCAGCTGCATTCTAATAATGAATCACATGACAGATGCAACAATGGACAACATTGTTAATATAACTTATTAAAACACAAAAATAAATAACGGGTTGAGAAATTGCATATTTTAGGCATAAATGCCAAGTGCATGTGTTGAAACACAAGAGCTATGCTGATAGAAAACCCGTTTCATTATTCGGGAAACGATGAGAAATGTACAAATGCTAAATAGGTGAAAACGGCTTTGCAAAAAACCACTTAAGTCTGAAGTGGTATGAAAATATGAAGAAGAAACGTTAGGCCTTGAAATGCAAGTACACACATGCTGCACATACGGTTATTTTCATGCTTTTGACTTTGACATATTGGATTTACAAAACAAAAAGTGCTCGTACGCTTACTATACGATGATGATGATGAAAAGAAGATTTGGCCTTTTACTAGATTTTATTTTACGATGAGACTCACGTCTGTTTTCCTATTATCCATGTCCATACCATTTCCACAAAACTGCTTTGTATGGGTTTTAAAAGGGAATGTTTATTTTATTTACATAAACTGCAGCATAAAGTATAATTTTTGAAAGGATTTTTTGTATCAAAATGAACGTACATAAACATTACTGTGTTACATAAAACTATATGACCCCTTGCTACATGATATGTTGAATATTGTAAATGATATTGATATGTTTAGCCTCAAGACGTCAATCCTTTTACCGTTTTCAACCTAACTATCTATTTGGGGGAGTGGGGATTGAGTTTGGGGGTTCAATCTGACCCTTGAAGTGTCAGAACAAAATAAGAATATAAATTGTAATAACGATTCCCAGAAGCATTTCTTCAGGAGTTAAGTTAAAAATGCTTGTATTATTTGATGTTTCCTCTACTTGGACACCGTTAAATATATATTTAAGAAGGAAAAATCAGGATAAAGTAAAGATAAGCCAAAGTAAGGTAACCATAAAACGCTAACAGGTAGTACTATGAAAGGTATTGCGATTGCCTAGGAATTTGGTCAATGCAATGGTCGCAATGGTTGATAAAAAAATAATAGTAAATAATCCTACTACTACATAGTGACACGTCACTAATTTCTGCACGACACAAAATCAAAAATGGAATAAATTCAGTACCAAAATAATAAAATTTTCCTTTTTGATTCAAGTAGTAGATTTATAATACAAAAAGAAATCAAAGGTATTTAGTTGAGTTGAATCTCTTTGCACAAAATGGCCCACTCATCCTCTTCCCCAAACCCTCACAACAAAAACCATTCCTGGTGGCGTGGAATTCCCGGAGAGGAGCATGTTACAAAATTAAACTCATCCAACTATGATCGAGTTATCCAGCAATCGGACAAGCCTGCTTTCGTCATGTTTTATGCGCAATGTATGTCTCCTCCGATCCGCTTAGTTAATCTATCGATAATATTTTTTATAATTTTCATAAGTATTGCTTCTTACCATTCATACTAATTTTCGGTATTTCAAATAATTGTTTATAGGGTGTGGCTACTAGCATCAGTGCCAGAAATGCATTTGCCGCGGTGGCTGATCAATTGGCTACCGAAGGTAACCCTATTATGATTGGAGCAGTTGATGCTGATGAAAGCAAAGAGGTATTTCATTTTTTAAACTAATTATGTAAATCAATCAAATTATCACTATTCCCATTTTAAATATTCATGACATGCTGCATGTTTGGTTTTTCTTGCAGATTTGTTCAAAATATCGTGAAATCAATGGCTATCCATGCTTCCTCTACTTCTCAAAAGGAGTTCCAAAGATGCAATATTTGCAACAACGCACTCGAGATGGCTTTTACAACTGGCTTATGAGGAATCAACATTAAACAGTAGTATCCTTCCCGAACAAATGACGACACCTAGAAAAATAACGTCATCATCCGGCCAAATAAAAACATCAAAATTACCTGTATAGTATGACGGGATTAATAAGGAAAGCTAAAAAATTCTTTGTTAAGAACATGACTGACATATGAATCGTTTCATTATTTTTAATTCCCAAAAACCATGTACTTCAACATTAACTGTATATACGACTAAATTCTTTGAGTATCTTTTGAAGTTAATACATGTAATTTACCTACTTGAAAACTCCAACCAAATTGCATTGAAATAAAAAAAATACGAAAATGAAATTCAAATGCTTTTTTACTCGAGTTTTTCATTGACTGCGTGCTATAATGGTAATGATTATGACCTTGGTGCTTGGGTATTGGTTGCGTACAAAGATATTACATACATTCATTCCACTTGGACCCATGTTATTACATGCATGCGTAATTATATAATATGAAGAGCTTTAAAAACTGTACACTGTCAGATAGTTTCAGTATTACATATAAAAAATGTATCTTGCTGCTGACAAACATACACAAACACAATAAGTAAACCTATATATATTTGATTTTTTTGTGAACAAAGAAGGACGGACGGAATAGATATTGATGAGTGTGGATTTTTATACGCTGACTGAATATGGTATGATGAAGGATGAATATACCTTTTTTATATCTCAAACATGATTTTCTGTTATAACTTCAAATTATAGCTTAAATAACAAAAACGGTGGTACACCATATGATATAATTTTTAACCACACCACATGAATGATTGCATGAAGTATTATCGCATTACCGAAAATTTTGGTACACACTGACATACTAGAGATTGGGTACATGTAATGTTGATTTCATTTGTGCGGTTTTATTTTATTTTTCATTGATTCATAGTAAAGTACCAGTATGGATAATGAACAGTAGACGGAACAAGATCTATTGACATACATGAAATATTGGTTGTTTGTGTGTGTTTAAATTTTTTTAATTAAAATTATGGATTTAATAATTTGGGTTTTGCTATTAATTTGCACGGGGTTAGGGTATATGTACCTGACTGAAAGGAAACGAAGAGTAAATTTACCTGGACCTGGAGGGTTGCCATTATTAGGATGCATATTTCAACTGGAGAAAAAGTTCCATATGATGACTTATAAATGGAGTAGAAAATATGGAAAAGCTCTATACTTCAATATAATGATGCAACAGTGAGACAACATTATCAACAGTGCATTAGCTTGATTGGTAGCGTATTGGTAAAAATTGGAGCAAAGAGTAATCATTTTATGATTTCGTTTATATTTGCAGTTTTGTAACAATCAACGATGCAAAGTTACTGAAGGAAATATTTTCGATGGATCAAACAACTGGAAGGATTCCATTCGATTTATTTTTGCTATTTGACGGAGAAAATCTAGGTAAGTTTAATAGTTTGATTATTATTACTACTGCAAGCTTGTAGACACTGTAGACCTTGACAGTTTCGTGCAATTATGAATTTTTTTTAGCGATACTAGTTTATGCTTCATTGTGCAATGAAACATAAACTTCAATTTTGAATTTAATATTAAAAAACTCTTTGTAGGCATTGTAAGCACTGAGGGCAAGCTATGGGAAGACCACCGTCGATTTACTCTTCGACAATTGAGAGACTTTGGATTTGGGAAAAATACAATGGAAATGTTGATAATGGACGAAGTTCGGGATCTCCTTGAAACTCTTCGTAAGAGCAAGGGAGCACCAATTAGTGGGATGAAGGAACTATTCTCACTTGCCGCGGTGAACTCTCTCTGGACGATCGTAAGCGGGAAAAGATATAATCAGGATGACCCTACCCTTCGAGCAATATCAAGCAGCCTAGATAGGTATTACGTGCATTACAGTTTATACTATATCTCTAGAGATGATACTCATTTATAATACTACATAACTAATTATCAGAGAAGCTGTGTAAAAGTACTAATGAAAAATAATGAATGACATAATAAATGTAAATATACAAGAGGTGTAATTATATACATGGATGCTCTTATGCTCGCTCTTACAGGGCGTTAACAGAGTCTGCAAAGAGCGGGGGAATTATCTTCTTTCTACCTTGGCTTCGTTATGTTGCTCCCGGGAAGACTGGCTATACTGCGACTCGCTCTGCATTTGAACAATTAAGGGTTTTTGTGGCTGAAGCGGTGGAGGAGCACAAAATTACCTATCAACCAGATACTTGCAGGTCATTTCAATTTGTTTTAAGCATTCAACCAAAAGGAAATTGAAATTGTATGAAATTTCATTTTATTTTTTGTTATGCTGCTGCAGGGATTTTATTGACGTGTACCTGAAAGAGATGCAGTCCGTGGAAGATCCCAAGAGTACATTTTATGGAAAGGCTGGAGGTAATCAAAGGATTCTTTCGTTTACAGGCAGATGGTGTTATTTAAAACAAGACATGTATATGCCATATTTTGCATTCGTAATGTGCCTACTAGAAAAACAACTGACGGCTGTTATCGGAGATCTGTTTTTTGCCGGTACGGATACAACTTCCACCACACTGTCATGGGCTATCTTGTATTTGGCAACTCATCAAAAAGTGCAACGAAAACTACAGGCTGAGATATCATCAATTACAGGTGATTCCCGAGATGTATCTGTGGCGGACCGATCAAAGTTAGTGTTAATTCACAAAACAAAAAAAAAATACTTAAAAAAAATTTGCTTACTATGTAATACTTTCAACACGTAAGCTAACTTATACTGTCAAAATTTTGTATGTTTATTATAGTATGCCCTATTTACAAGCCACAATTGACGAGGTGCTTCGACATTCATCCATTCTTCCAACTGGAGTTGGTCATCAAGCCCGTTCCGATTTCACTTGTCAAGGGATATTCATTCCAAAAGGAACAAATGTACAAGCTAATGTGTACTACATCCACCACAATCCAGACATTTGGGGAGACGCCGACAATTTCCGTCCAGAAAGGTTTCTCATTGACAACGAGAAGACATACAAGCGGAGTGAAAACTTGATCCCATTCTCTATCGGGCGTCGTCAATGCATAGGCGAGAGTTTAGCCCGAGACCAAATATTTCTCTTTGTGGCAAACATATTCCAAAACTTTACGGTTGAGTGTGATCCAAGCAAGCCAGTCCCTTCTTTAGAACCTGCCATAGGAATAGCACTGAATACGCAAGAATACAGCGTAGTTCTCAAGACAAGAAATGAACAATAAGGACAAACCAATATCATTGTTCTACTTCTATACAGCTTGTTGTTGTGGTGGTGCCTAAATTTATGTTCAACTCAGCAGTACATTATGTCATGTTAGATAAGCCAGAGATAGAATTGTATGCATAGATTTAGATTACAAACTTTTTTTCTTGTGAACGCGATAAATGCCTTGAGCGTTTTGTATTATGTGGAGGGAGATGTACTATAATATGACATGTTACATGGTAAATCTTGTAGGATATATCGTACTATCGTAAAATATCATTCATTTAACAAGATTGGGTTTTTTTACTACTGTTGTTTTGTATTTACTTCCTTATATATTACATAAGTTAATATACACATTTACTTTGTTTCTTGTTCTGCTTGTCTGCAAAACAGAGAGATGCGTGGGCAGATGAGTAGTTCCAAACCTTTTATTAGATAAAACCATTTGACATTCCCACTTTCAACATGTTATGTTTGGTTGCGCATTACCTAATGCACATATCATCATCATGGAATTACGTACACAACAGTACACCCACAGTACAATATATTTTACCTACTTGTAGAACTCCCTTTTTTCTCTCCATCTCTACGAAAAAGTACAGAAAAAATTCCAAGTAAAAGACCTCCTGTTATATAACTTCTTTTTGTAGGAATAATGATAAGATCACTTTACTCGTCGTTCCTATTACATTACACACTGCTACTACTGCCATATCATTTTAAGTAGCCTGACTCCCTTTCATCAACAACAACATCATCATCTCAAAAAAAAAGTTCAAGTTCAAAAAAATGTAAGCCTATTATATATGTGCTATCTCTGCTGGCTCCACTATATAACCAATGCCGGAAACACTGGAATTATTATTGCACCTTTTTCACTACAAACCTCCACCCACCCATGGCCAGCATTGCTGCTACTAAACTACACTGCAAAATGCTTTCTCTTATTTTTCTTCCTGTTTATGAAAGAGGCGCGTAGTAGTAGTAGTGAGTGTGTATAGTTATACCATCATCATCAGTGAAGGAAATTCATTAAGAAAGGGGATTGAGAAAATGGGAGAAGAAAAAGCAGTGAAAGTGGTAATAGAATGAGAAGACGTATAATATCAGTTTCATATTCACATTCTCACTACACAACCAAAAAAACACAAACTAAAACCGAGTGTTTGGAATATACTGCTCATCTCATCAGCAGAGCCATCACACTGAAATGTTTCCTTTTTTATACTCACCACATGTAGTAGTACTTATGACATGTGACTGGCTATATATGGTCGGTGGTGGTGGCCACCTTATAGCATTAAAAAAGCTACTACTTCGACTACTACCACTACTACTATCTTATAACTAACTTTGGGTTAAATATTCTTTGGTAGACAGGAGCAGAGAAAGACTTTTTGGCTGAAGTTGACTCGTGTATTAAGTTGAGATCATGCAGGCATCGCGTATAGGCAGAGGGCAGGATCATGGTTGGAGTGAGCATATCTCTAAAAATGCCTTTGGGACACACACTCTTGAAAACCGACAAACTTTAGGATTTTGCTAATAGTTTGCTCGCTCAAACTCTCTTCTCTTCCTTTCTCTTGCTCCCATCTCATCTAAGAATGTAGGCATTAAAAAAACTTGGTTTTAGCTTCAACTTCTTGGTCAACATTTTTGAAAGAACAAGAAAAGTGTATTTTATATATTGTATGCTCAAGTGGAGCAGCTTATCAATCGACAATATAATAAGTGGATACATTCACATCTACCTATATAATATGCAAATATACATGCATCTCTCTGCTCTATCTATCTTTTTCTTACAAAAAAAAAAAGTTTTTTGGGAAGAGCGATTAACTACTTAGATTTTCAAAACGTGGGGATTTAACATGCAAGCTAAACTAATGAATGCTTTTGTGTGTGTATTTTAATGCGCTCCATTCCTATCATANAAAACGTGGGGATTTAACATGCAAGCTAAACTAATGAATGCTTTTGTGTGTGTATTTTAATGCGCTCCATTCCTATCATACATCTTTTTCATGTTATCTAATTCCTATTACAGGATGGTGTATATTATAGTAAGAGATAAAAAAAAAGCTCACTAAAAGCAATTTCACTTTCAACTGCTCCTTCTTTCTAATCAAATTAATATTGAGTAGATGACGGGCAAAAAGTCATATCAGTCATATAAACGAGTATGTACACCTGTGCATATATAGAAGGATACCTAGTGTGATGGTGTGTAGCTTTTTACAGTTCACGTTTCACTCTTCCTTGACGCTGGAACATCACACACTGAGAGCAATTACTATATCAAACTGAGTTGGCAGAAAAGACAGTCATTTCCACTTGGTTTCTTCATATCTTCAATATCATTCTTTTCCTTGTACGTTTCCTCCATTTCCCTTGCAGATTCGGTTTAGATAGACAAGTAACCAGAGACGCTATAAACTTGTATGGAGTGTGGGTTATATGTATACATATGTATATATGTATAGGAAGCAATTAAATATGTACAACAAATATTTTATGTAGAGCATCAACCATGTTACCTAATATACCTAAATGGAGAAAGGATAAATAAAATAAAATTTATTGTTGGAATCAATAAGCAACCGTGTGTTACTACAAGGATAGGTATCACGCTCTAAAGATCAAATGAGTAGAGTACTCTCTCTCTCTCTCTCACACACACACACACACATAATATGAGTGTCTAATTACTAAAAGCGTATTTGATATATATCTCCAATTTTTTGCCATGAAAAAAAACATGCATTAATCACTCAGTTTGCATTACGAGATTTCATATATATATCATATAATGTATAGAGATAGAGAGATGTACATATAACTTTGAATTGGACTGTCAAAGAATAAATTTCAGAGAGTCCTTTTTTTCATTTTAATATATCATTCGCTGTTTGAAAGAAAAACTAGGAAAAAAACACATTATAACATCCGGAATGTGAGAATTTACAAAGTCGTCGTGAAAAGCAGAATAGTACAAGCATATAGTTTTTTTTCTTTTGAAAGTGTCTCTTTCGAATACATATTATATTCACTCCCGGGTAGGGTCTTTTAGTAGCGGTGCCTATTATAAACACACTGGCTAGTTGTTTGGTTGTTCATCTGTTCTTCTGCTGCTGCTGCTGCTACTACTACTACTACTACATCACATCACACAGGTCTAAAAAGGGTTATGTTTTCTAGTGAAGCTAACAAAAAATATTTTTTTACAACTTATGTATAAGCTTGTTATAGTGGTACGCAGGGAAATGTCTTGATTCTGTCCTATCGTCTGGCATCATTGCAAAACTTTGGTGATTACAAAAATCTGTTGGATTTTCTTTAGGTCGTGTCATGAATGGATGTGAAATGTTGTGAATGAATGTGCATGAGTTATATTGCTTGCGAATAAAATAAATAGGATTTTTTCTTAACTCACTCAGTCAACATCAAAACCAGAGGGGAAAAGCATACAGAGGGAAAAATATAGAGACTTTAGAAGTGAGAGAGGGAGGAGGGAACTGCGAGAAGAAGAAAAAAAAATTATAGAAAATTTCAAGGAGCAAACAAGGCAAAAGGGAATGAATTGAAGGAGGACCCATTAGCACAAGGCGGGAGTTTTCTGGTCATTCATCGCTGTTGCGAATTATTCCCGAAAGGGGAGAGAAAAGTAGCTAATTTTATTACGAACTTGCTACATTACCGATTTAATGCCCGCTTTAAGGTTATTCCAGGAAATGCGTCTTCTTCTTCTTCCTCATACAAAAACCAACTGAAATTGCTAAAAGTCTCTCTTTATGGTATCATTTTATTTTTTCATGGATGCTTCATCAAGAAAAATAGAAACGAGTTATATGGGTCTACTGGTACTAAACTACTACCACTTCTACCACCACTACACGCATTATGGTGAATATGCGATAGGGGCAACATGAGCCACACAACAGCAACTATACTATCCTTTTTCTCTGGAAGCCAACATTCAATGTAATTTATTGCACATGAAGTGTTAG